>CM040992.1:4869448-4898773 GCA_022985145.1 Pangasius djambal
TGTGTGTGTGTGTGTGTGTGTGTGTGTGTGTGTGTGTGTGTGAGCACTAAAAGTCAGCGTTTGACTAAAACTGTGAGAGCGCCTGAGGGGAAAGGCTGATTAAAAGAGCCAAACCAAAGATCCTGATAAGTGGTCACCCATTAGAAAGCGTTTTAGTCACAGTTATGAGAGATATTACATTTCAGTGTGTTCATTCATCTCTCTCTCTCTCTCTTTCCTTCTTTCTGTTATCAGAACCAAGGGAGTTTATTAAAACCCTGACCCTGACAGCTTAGCTCCAGAAAAAAAAAAAATTCTCTCCAAAAGAGAAATGAAAGATGCAATAAGGAGAAAAGAAAGCAATAAGAAATCTGAGAGCAAGTGAGAATATCTATCTAATACACACTCTAGCTATAATTCTGAATTTAAAAAAAAAAAAAAATTTATGACATAAACAGCAAGCTAATAACATAACAGTTACTCTGCCAGCCTTGTATGAATTCAGTTTAATTCAATGCAATTCAATTTTTTTTATAGCGCTTTTAACAATGGACATTGTCACAAAGCAGCTTTGCAGAAATATATAAATTCTAGATATACATTCTTAAATTTCTACATTTATCCCTAATGAGCAAGCCAGCGATGATGGTGGCAAGGAAAAACTCCCTGACACGATATGAGGAAGAAACCTTGAGTGGAGGCAGACTCAAAAGGGAGCCCATGCTCATCTGGGTGACATTGGATAGAGCGATTATAAATAATTCCCTTCTATAACTGGATACTATAAGGTCAAAAAGTGCTGACTGTGTAAACAGGTACTTATGAGATTATGCGCAACTTACGAATATGAGCATCAGAGGCATTTCTGAATTCATTGCAGTTTTAACTTCTGTTTTCCTTCATTTAAATTTGATTTTATTTCTCTCTGTATTTATTAAAATGATTTATGTCTTTCTTTTCTTTTTTTTTTTTTACAAAGTAATATATTCTTTTGTTCTTTTTTTTCAGTAGTCACTTCACTATTTGTTTATTTGATTATCACGCAAAAAAAGCATTTTGTTACACAGAGTTCAGCAGCCCTGCTACATATTGCAAATGAAATGTAATATCATCACTTTCTTAAACACACACACACACACACACACACACACACACACACACACACACACACACACACATATATATATATATATATATATATATATAGACAGTATATATTCTGCTCTCTAGTTTTCTGGTAAAAGATGCATGTAATTTTCCTACAATGTGGTGAAAAAAGATAAATGATGTGATTATTACACTGTTAGTTGTACCACGTCCTCAGTCAGAGGTTTTCACTTGACGTGTTTGACACGTTCTCCCTCACGCCTGGGCTAGCGTGACATAAAGCAGTGTGTTTACTGGTCAGTAATTAACCCGCAGGAATGAAAGGGATCATTTCAGCGTGATTAGACGTCTGTGTAATCAATTTATTCCTGCAGCCATTTTCTGTGGCGCTGAAGCGTCCGAACAAGCAAACAAAGGCAAACATGCGTCTCCTTCTCCTCTAATTACAAACACATTCAATTAATTACACACACACTCACACACACTGATTTGTGTAGAATCAGACTGGCATCACATTTTTGTGGCAGTGATGATTATTTATGATGTGTAGATGTGTAATGTACAGCAATAGCAATGTGGAATAGCAGTAATCAGTTTAGCCGTGCTTATTACGCACGTGAGAAACTGTGCTGAAAGTCAAATCAAACCCAGACAAGTCCTTCAAACGAGTGGTTTATGAGTAATGAGTGATGGGTTATGAGTCATAAGTGATGTTTCATACCAGTCTGGAGCTTCAGCAGTGCAGAGCGCAGGACTTTTGTCACTTTGGCAACGCTTCATACAAAGACCTGCACTGAGCACCGAGCTGGAGCGTTCAGCAACGCTTACCATCAGAGCACCCAGCATCTTTCTTTCTTTCTTGCTCTTTCAGCATCTCTGTTTTGCTCCTCCCTGCCTCTTTCTTGTTCCTTCCTATCTTCCGTCCTTCTTTCCTTCTATCCTCTGTTCCTTCATTTATACCTTCCTTCTGTCATTCATTTGTTCCTTCCTTCCTTCCTTCCTTCATTCCTTCATTCATTCTATCCTTTCTTCTTATCTTTTAGCTCCATCTTTCCTTTCCTTCCTTTCTTCCTTCTCCCCTTTTCCTTCTTCATTTGTCCCTTCCTCTGTCCCTCCCTCCTTTTGCATTCCTTCCATCCATCCTCTCTCCCTCCCTCCATCCCTCCTTTTCACCCCAGCCTGGAGCTTTAGCAGTGTTTGCTAACGCACCTTTACCCTTTTGGCAATGCTTCACACGAAATCCTGCGCTGAACTCCAGCATTTAGCGTCCCTTCCTTTCTTCCATGCTTTCTTTTTCTCTCCATTCGTCTTTGCTTTTAGCTCCTTTCCTTTCCTTTTTCTTCTTTCCTTTCTTCATTTGTTCCTTCCATCCTCCCTCCCTCCCTCCCTCCTTCCTTCCTCCCGCCCTCCTTCTTTCCTTTTCCCAGAGTGGTTTCACCCCAGCCTGGAGCTTTAGCAGTGTTTGCTGCACACACCTTTACCCTTTGGCAATGCTTCACACGAAACCCTGCGCCAAGCTCCAGTGTTCAGGCACACTTCCCTCCACACCACTGATTATGTAACCAGTACTTACTTTATCTTCTCTCTCTCCTCTGGATCGTACCTCACTCTGCCTGTCTGTCTCTCTGCTCGACTGTCTGTCTCTCTCTGACAGGATGCTCCTGCTTTATCTTCCCAATTAATTAGTCTTTAAATCTGTATTTTGCATGCTTTCTCTTGATTTTTTTTTCCCCTCTCGTTATCTGTGGCGTCCCGCTCGTGTTTGTTTTTTTTTTATTAAACTGTGTAAATCATTATTGAGTGCTCTCCCCGCCCTGCTTCTTTTGTTCATGCACCTCTGAAACAGACTGGTTCTTCACTTATCACGGCCTGCACACGCTGTAATTACATCCCCATTGATTGTATCGCTCATAAAGGTGCGTCTCTACCTCCGCTCAGGAGATACTGGATTTGTTTTTGCTGGGTTCTCGCATGCATTGCGCTCTTTTAAATCCAAAGAAAGCCAAAAAGCTGAAGCAGAATGTTGGCACCTTGGATGAGATCTTTAACCCTTAATTGGATGAGCTGGATTCTTGGATTGTATTCTGTTCAGTTGTAATCCACAGAGCTGTTGAATTCTCATTTCTGGTCGGTCAGATGCTGTTGATTCATTTTCTGTAACAGCAGCTGTGATAGCAGTGCTGGTAAAGGAACATGATGACAGGAATTAACTGACATAATTCTTTAGTAAATAAAAAATTCATAGTGTCTGTAAGTCGCTGTTGTATAAGAGGAATAAAACATTTCTAGGCGTGAAGTTATAGGAAAATAATCAACTTATGGGTGGTAGCTGTAACAGTAACTGTAACTTCGCTTAACCACACCACCCCGTCGTTGATTATTTTCCTATAAATAAAAGCATGCCTCCACGCTTTTTATTCCTTACTATAAATAAATAAATGTAAATACTGTATGTCCATTGTTGCTTGTTAATGCTAGCGTCACATGGGAAATGATGTCATCACCCCACAGCCTATAAGAACTGCTACTTTTTTTAATGGGTTCCATCATGTGATGGGAATCAGGTGACAGGTGCATGTGGTTCTGGGTTCAGATTAGGCATACAGTGGAAAAGCAATGTGATTCTCCAGTAAATGTTTGAACATGAACATTTACATGAACAAAGACCAAGCTTTTTGAAGCGGCTCTGGATAGTTGAAGGTTCTTATCTTCATGAGTGTGCCTTCACACTATTTATCTTAAATAAAGGCATAATAAAGGTACAAAGCTTGTACAGGGTACATTGAGGGGACCAGACAAGCAATGGTACAGTTTAGTATGTTTTCTTTAAGACTATTGGCAGTGGAAATATGAACAAAATGCAGGATCATGTATCAGAAAAGCGCTATTGGACCATGCCTCGTTCTCAGTTTTCCTTTCTCGCCTACTCTTCTTTCACTTCACGCTCAGCATGCCGATGAGCATTGACACCGAAAGCTCCCAATTCATCTCTATCTCCCCAACTTTTTTTTACATCTAGCTTTTGTCCTTTATCCTGATTTTCCCCTCCCACTTGTTCTTGTTCTCTCGTTCTTTACTCCCTCACTGCCTTGTTTTCTTTCCCCTGCACCAGAGCTTGTGGCCTCTCACCGTTTTTCAATTATTGTGCGGTGTGCAGGGAGTGGAGGGGTGCCAGCGCTCCAGCGGGACACTTTGCTGCCGCCTGGCTTGCTCTTTTTTTTACTGCCACTGGCTGTCCGGGGAAAGGAAGCGGTATCCGCTATTGGGCTATTAATCAAGAGGCCAAGGCTGATCAAGTGCACTGGGCTGCTGGAGTGTGCAAGATTACAGAGGAAGGTGTGTGTTTATGAATTTGTATTTCCAGGACAATAGTGACTAGAGTCTGTGTGTGTGTGTGTATATATATATATATATATATATATATATATATATATATAGTATATTCTCGACCATCATAGCACTATCTTCTTCCTGTCAGCCTCCACACTGACCTATAATGAGCTGGCCAGATCCTGAATACCAGCCACAGTCAATCATGTCTGAGCCTCAGGCGCTGTGACACTGTGCATAACACAGTGCCACTATTGCACACACACCCCTCAGCATCCCCTCTCTCGCACACTACTATTCACTGTGCTTCAGTCACACTCATTTGACCAGCGGCTCTGACTCTTGCCTATCAATGACCCTTCTTCATCCACACTCCCTGCTGGCACAAAGAGACCTCGTCTTCCAGACCCTTCACTTTATTCTAAGCCGCAATTCACTCCTGATTTGGAGCTCATGGGGTGCCAGTTAAGGTTGTTAACTGCCTTTAGGGTTGAGATTATCCATGCATTTTTCTTCCTGTTTTTAGGCACGGTTCAAAGCAACAAATCCGGTGGAATCTTCGGAATTCGAGACGTCTTTTGTTCATGTGGTTCTGAACGTTGCCCTGGTTGACCTTGTCTGGTGAGCGGCGCGTCTTAACATCTGATGCACTGGAGAGGCCTCTTCTTCTACTTTCGATTAGGACTTATTTAGCATCATTGGTAGCGCTGGTGCTTGGGTGATGCATCATCTGATCTACCAGATTTGTTCTCCCGGCTTTGTAATATCTCCTTTGAGAGGCTGTTTTGCCTGGAGGCACATGGACATGCGTGCCTCTTTGCTTATTGTGCTCTGTTTAAAGATATGAGCTACTGCCTCCTACATCACTGGCATTTGAAGTTAGCCTTACCCACCAGTCTTGTATGCTGAATCTTTTCATTCTATGTCTTGGGTTTCCATCTGGCCTGTATACCTCATTCTAAAGTTTATTTACGGCTACATATAACTTTATCTGCCCCCTAAGTTGAGGCCATTTGTGAACGTTTCATTTACTATTAATATTGCATGTAATTACATTCCTTCAATAAAGCATAAATATAAAGGCCTCCCCTTGTAGCACTTACCCTCTGTCAGAGCTTGGAGAGGTGTTTTCCTAGAGGAGCCATAAATCGCTTTATTCCTCAGGCCCTAGTGGCAGCATGCTCCCCCTCTCTCTCTCCCCACCTCTCTGGGGCACCCTAATAAAGAATGTATCAGCTTTTGGGCACAAGACAGCATTGCATTATTAATTTTGTTCACCGCCTGTCTCCTCTGCCAACGTTGCACAGCCGTGTGACGCTGGATAAAGCTGCTTATTAAATTGATAAGGATTAATCCCAGGTCTGGTTCTGGTGAGTGCTGATGTAAAGGAGGAACAGAGTTCTATCTAAGTTTAGTCTCTATTTTAAGAATACTTCATGTGAATTAGTATTGTGTAAATTACATCTTTCTAACAAATCTCTACTCAATTTGAAGTGAAGGCAGGACACAAGTGCGTAACGGCGTGTCCTTTATTTTTTCCACGAATCCATGAAACATTATCCATATTCCAAATAGCGGTCAGAGTACAGGCAAACGGCATAATCTGAGGGGAATCCATAATCATAAACAAGCAATAAACCATGAAGTGTATCTAGAAATACAAAAAACAAGGAAACAGGAAAACAAGGCTCCAAAATGCACGATACCATTGGCAAGACTTCGCAAAGTAATCAAGAAATAAATGGTGAACAGGTGAACAGGGAAGTAAGACAGGGCAGAGACAGGACTGAAGCCAAGACAAAAACACATGTCATAATTAAAGTACTAGGAGTGCATGTCATGCTGGGAAATTTGTGGATTGGGGATTTGTGACAGTTAGCAAATTTGGATGATGTGCTTTTTTTTTATCCTATGCCAAAAATCTAATTGCCTGAATGTCACCCCAATGAGCTATACAGAGCAGAAGGTGTGTTAAAGGAAATGTTTGAATCTTGTGAAGCTGGGATATTAGCATTACTCTTGGTAATATATAAAGGAATATAAGGCTTCACATTCAAAATTGGCTTTGCTGCAAGATTCATGGTTGACACTGAAGATGGCTATTCCAAATCTGGGTTCTTCTATATTAAAGAAATAACTCACCCTTAAAAACAATTCAACCCAGTTTCTCCAGACTTTATCAATGCCAATTCCCACCCAATCATCTATGTTTTAACCTTCCCACAACCAGTACTTTGTTGCTGTACCTAAGTCCAGTCAAGTGTCCAGTCAACTTGAGCTTTTCTTTCACCTAATACTTTAGAAATTTACTTCCTCGATTTCCAAAGACAAATCTTTCTGCCCGCTACATTTTCAAACACAATTCCATTCCTCTATCATCATATATTTGTCATAACGTGACATTTTAGCTTCAAGGAGTTGATCTAAATTTCTAACAGATCTAAAGTTTAACAGATTTGACAGCGAGAATGATGCCTAATACCCATCACAGAAATCTATGTGCTGCTACGTACACTTTGTATTTATCATTAGTAATTTCTATTGTGAAACCCAGCTATTAGCATTTGAGGTTTTATAATGCTAGCTAACATTTGTAAAGGATAGCAATAAAACTGTTGTCAGTTAGTCTTGTATTCTTATTGTCGTCTTCTAGTTATAAGTTTTTTGTTTTGCTGAGCAAACAGATGCCTGTGATTGGTTAACTGTAGAATTGTTTAGATTTGAGCCCATGATCTCCTCTTGATAGGCTGAAACAAGCCAAAAATGCTAAAGCTAAATTAGATCTAGCATAGACATCATGCTAACTGACTCCACTTGGCTTTCATTATTTGTAATTTGTTTTTTATCATCGAGCAAGTATTCTGCATCATTAAGATCAACATAAAACTTATTTTAAACTGCTAATTGGTCGCAGCCAGGGCTTTGCAGGAAGATGGCTAACCTGTATGTTTGGTGGAGAGGGACGTGTCAGTGCAGGTGAACAAGGCCAAAGGGAGACTGAGGAAAAGTGCAGCCATCTGTCCATGTTTCAAACAGCAGCCACCCCTAGCTCTTAACACCCAACATCTGTTACATAACGTAAATGTGTTCATTTAAAAGGTGAATCCTAAAGGGGAACATCATTATGCTATGCAACATCATGATCTTCATCCTGCAGAAGAACAAGCAAAGAGCCCTTAGCAAATTAGATGTTTAATAAAGAAATTTCTCAAGGGTTCATTGGATAGTTATGTGTTTGTTGGATATTAAAGTGGTTCCACTAAGAATCTCCCCTGAAAGGGTTCTATGTACCATTAAGGGACAAGCCATGTGCACCTTTAGGGTTCTAGATGGAAACAGTGTAGAAACATTTTATATTCCTGTCAGATTCTCAGCTTTACTCGAGTGCTTCTCGATTCTCAATGGAATCTTATTACAGAGATTTCTCCAAAGACTTTCACAAAGACGTTCGAGACAAATTAAGCCAAATTGTTATTGTGTGTTTTTTTCAGTCATTCTATTGAAAAGCTAAATATAATTAAAGACAATCAGCAGCTTGCACAGTTCCGATCTCGTGCATTATCACGCCACGTATATTAACATATTCATTTATATGATTGTAATTTCAGCTCTGCTCCACCAAGTCATAGATGATGAAATGTGCTTTGGCAGTGGAATTATTATTCAAAAGGGGAAAAAATAACAAATGCTTTCAATCTGTTCATGTAAAAGCCTCTCTGCTTGGTGAGGAGGTTTGTTTTGCTCGCTTTCTCCCTCCGATGTTATCAGAAATGAAGGGGATGTGGTAATTAAACATTTGTCTCTGACATTGAAAAGCACTGAAAGGACGGCTTTTGGCTGAATTGTAAAAGGATGTTGGCTGGATTTTTAGATTTGGCTGTCCACTATGCCTGGTCCCGCTGACCTTCATCAGGCACCAGCTGCACGGCCCAATTTGTGCTAGAGTTGTAGCATTGCATTCTGGGTAATGACCCCATTCACTGCGTCGCTGAAGTCAAGCTCTGACGAGCACCTTTAACCTCAGTTCAGAGATGTGAAATCAACCCTCTGATGTGTGTTTGTGTGTGTGTACGTGTGTGTGCAAATCACAGGTTTATATTAAACTGTGTTTTTCCTTTTGTTAACTAGGGGTGTAACGATTGGACAATTTGGATCGATGTTTCGATTTAAAAGGCAACGACCGTTTGATTGTAATTGATTAGAAATCAAAAATGACAAACAGCTGGTGTGTTAAAAAATAATTCATATAATAATTTTAAACTGACGTGTAAATAATTTAATAGGTTAGCGAGGTTGATTTGCTGTAACTCTGGTGCTTTAAATTAGCCCTTCTCTATATGTTCATCATTCGTGAATTAATGTTGGGCCTACCCCAGATTTGGGGAAAAAAAAGTTGGGCACATATTGATCGGAGGCTAATCAGTTGTATCGTATTGTATCATAGCAGATTCAGTGGTATCGTCAAACATCAAATCGTTGCCTTAAGAACTGAAATCGCATCATATCGACTGGAAGCCTGAGGTGTACACCCTTATCATTAACTTCAAATGAGAGAAAAAAAACCAGCCTGGTGAGGGAGTGACTTTTTTATATCTGCTAAAATGTAAGTGATAACAGGAACTACACTGCAAAAAAATCGACATCTTAGCAAGTGAAAATATCTTGAATATATCAAACTGATCCAGTATTTCATATTATAAGATGACAAAATATATTTTTATAAAATTTAATATATTTTCACTTGTTAAGACCTCCTCTTTTGTGTTGTTTTGTGGACGTTCTACATTAACTGTAACTATAAATGGATAAAAATGACATGGTCTTTAATAAATAGTTGGCAAATTGCTGTGGTATAAGAGGAATAAAACACTTCAGGAATAAAACACTTTAGTCACTGATTGTTTTCCTATAACAACACGCTCCATATTGCTAGCCTGAGCCATGCGCTGTCGTAGTCCCTTTCCTGCGATACTCAGTAACTCACTAACAGGCTGTTATGATGCAGGTTATGAGGTGACGACGGCTGTGTTATTTATTGATGGACACACACACACATTCCTGACTCTGCATGTGTGGGGAAGAGGGTTGCCTGTTATGATAGACTGCAGAATGTGCTTGTGTTTTATTAGTGCTGGAGCGCAGCCAGCAAACCAGAGGGTTTTGGAGGAGAGAGCTGGGCTTATTGTCACACGCTGGACTTTTGTGTGTGTGTGTGTGTGTGTGTGTGTGTGTGTGTGTGTGTGTGTGTGTGTGTGTGTGTGTGTAGTCTCATCACAGGCATGCTGTTCACTCTTTTGTAATTTCCTGTAACTTTTTTGGTCATGACAATAGTGAAATGAGGTTTGTGTGTGTGTGTGTCTGTGAGTTTCTGTGTTTTGTGCTCTGTAATAGATAATGCCTCAGGAAAGACAGCTTTCACAAGCCTTTTTGCTCTAAGTGAACTTTTGCTCTCACAGCAAGTACATACAAAAAAAAAAAAAAAAAAAATCCCAAGTCTATATGGAAAGCAGCGCCCACCCTGCCCTGAAGGTAGAGCTTCTGCCTGGACCTGTGTGAAACACACACACATGTGCACGCACACACACACACACACACACTATAGTTCAGCATAGTTCAGCGTAGTTCAGCGTATCTATCTATCCATTTATCCATCTGTCTATCTATTTAGTGATGTACTAATTGACTATTTTAGTTAGTTGGCTAGTTAGTTTAAACAAAAATTTTTGTGGTCAAAAATGCTGTTTCCATGTGGATAGAAGGCTAAAATGGAGAAAATGTTTTGTTTTGTTCTGTCCCCCCCCCATGTGTCTCTATTCATTTTAAGACAACTTCAGTTTCTAGCCCTAGAGAAAGCACACCTTTATGTTTATACTCATTGAGGCCAGGTGGTATGTAAGACATGACACTGTTCTTTTATTCTGTGAAGAGAAATAAAGAGAAAGAAGTGGAGGGAAAGCAGGAGAATAACAAGTTCTCACAGAAGCACTTCCCTCTTTAATTGCAACTCTGGGACCCACGTGTGAGGATTTTCTCAGGGCGGCTGACAGGAACAACGTGCATATCATCTTTAGAAGTGGCTCTTGCTCTGCAGGGGAAAAGCTCATTTCTTATTTTACTGCTGAATTAATGCTGTGCGTCTGATGGCTTCCTGTCTTTCTCTCTCTCTCTCTTTCTGCTTCTTCTTTCTCTCTTCTATCACTTCAAGTGTAGAAAGCATGACTAAAAAAGCCACTGTGGTTCTGGGACAGGATTATAAGAGTACACAGTGATTAGATAAATTGCTTACTGGCTTAATGTTAACGTACACAGACATGTACATACAGGTGTCTGTGACTTTCTGTCTATATGTGCCACACACATATTACCTGTTGCAGCTACATATGGATTTAAAATTTTAAATTTCCTGAAATATCCTGTGAAGTTCACTTGTGTTAGCTATCTGGCTAGCGTTAGCAGTGAATATTATAAGCAATAATGTATGTGCTCTCAAGAATTGGCCATGTTCATATAAGAATAAGTATGAATATTACTTTAAAAGACTCGTCCTAGCAGGTTAAGTCAATTAAGCTAGCTGGCTAGATTTAACAATGAAGATGCAATGAAGTAAACATTTCTCAACACCTTAAAATCCTGTCAGAGGTGCTACATAGCATTAGCACTGAAGAACATAATAAAAACATCCATGGTATCTGTTCAACTGACTTGGCTAGAAATCCTATTTGGCTAGGTCATCTTAGCTCACCTCTCTGAATCCTCTCTGAAATCCTCCCAGGGTAGCTAATACTAACTAGCTACATAGTCTTAGCAGTGAATGAACATTTCCAAATATAGCATAAAAATCCTCTCAGAATGCTCTCATGTTAGCTCATGCTAGCTAGCTAGTGTTAACTTTGAAGATAATGAAAACTTTTAAACATGGCATAAAAATCCTCTCAGAATTCCACTCATTCTAACTCACACTAGCTTGCTGGCTAGCAGTAAAGTGCATAATAAACTTTTGATATGATATTTCATAATAATCCTCTCAGAAATCCTGTCACTTTAGCTCATGTTTGCTAACTGGCTAGCATTTGCAGTGAAAATAATGAACATTTATAAATACAGCTTAAGAATCCTCTCAGAAATCCTGTCAGGTTAGCGCATGCTCTCTAACTGACTAGCAATAGCAGTGAAAATAATGAACATTTATAAATATGGTATAAGAATCCTCTTAGAAATCCTGTCACTTTAGCTCATGCTAACTTGTTGGCTTGTTTTAGCAACTTTTATAGATATGACTTAATAATCCTGTCAGGTTAGCTCATGCTAGTTAACTGGCTAGCATTAGCAGGGAAGATTATACACGTTTATGAAGTATACTTTCAGAAATCCTGTCATAAAAGCTCACGGCTGCTTGCTGGCTAACATTAGCAGTGAATATTATAAATAATTATGAATTAAAAATGTAACTTCTTGAGAAATCTTTTTGGATTAGCACGTTAGCTTGCTGGCTTGCATTTAGCAGTGAAGGTTATACACATTCACCAATATAATTTTATTTTATTTTTTTTAAGAAATCTTGTCAAGTTAGATCATGTTAGCTTGCTAACATATTAGCTGTGAAGAGCTTATTAATGTGTAAGTAAATAAATATGATTTAATAATCTCTGATTAGAGCTAGTTCTTTGATGAGTATTGTATGATCTACGTGATATTTGTGTGTGCGGTTAGACACACAGCAGTACTAGCGTGAGTTTGTGTGTGTGAGTGTGTGCGAGTGTGTGAAAGACGAGTTCCCTCAGGCTGAGTGCTGATGGAGAGTGGCAGGTTACTGCTGCTCGGTGCCAACACCTCTCACACACTCTGTGTTCAGAGGTAACTGGCCGAGAGAGGAGCTTCACAGCTGCAGACAGATGTGCAGCAGCTTCTCCCACACCATGCAGCTAGTTCTGGAGAATTACAAACAACAGCTCGAGGGGCTAATTCTGTAAAAGTTAACGAACTCATTCTTGAACCTGAATCTCTGGATGTTAGCCAGTGTGTGTGTGTGTGTGTGTGTGTGTTTTTCCCTTTCCCATGTTCCCAAAAGAATGGCGTGTCTCCTCAGACAGGGCTTTATTGGTGCCTGCGCTGGCGGCTAATGGTCCAGATGATGCCCTGTTTTAGGGGAACATAGATGTTGCGTATAAAATATGGAGCTAATACTGGCCCGGTGCCGTTGATTGAAACAACAGGCTGTGGCGAAATCACGGTCATTTGTTTTGATGTAAAGAGAATGAAGCAGCAGGACTAAGCAGCTTCTGTGCAGTTGCATGGCTGTAATAGCGTCCAACACGTTTTATACGTTTAAAGCAAACAGCATGTAATTTAGAATGATTTATCTAAAATATTAAAAATAAAAATATTATATAGTAAATATTATATAATCCATTACATAGTATTATTTGTAGACATTTAAATAATTTTGTTTAAATCTTTCTTGAAATAAAAATGAATTGGTTGTGTATTTATTGTTTTATATTTGTTCTTTGAATGATACAGGATTTTGAAATTAGACTTTGTTTTAAAACAAATTTCAAGTTTGAAGTTGTATTTTGGGGTGGGGATTCTATACTGTTTATTGTAATATTTCTTTATTGAAGATATATGAAAATAAATAAGAAAAATAAATCTGGAAAAAAAATACTTAATGCAAAATTATGTAACAAGACAATTAAAAAGATTTTTATGCACCTTTTAACTAATTTCAAGTTTGAAATTGTTTTTAAAGACATACTTTTCTTATTTTATATAAGCTTATATTATTTACTTGAAAAAAGCAAACTTTGTGCCAAGCTTTCAAACTTATTTATTTATTTATTTTGGTTTATACTAATATTTATTTATTGAAAGAAACAAATTATCCTATAATGGAATAAGACAATTTCAAGCTGAATTAAACATATTTATCAACTATATTTTGTGCCAAATTTCACAAATTGTAATTAAATTATGAATTATATACTCAAAAGAAACTAAATTATCTGCCAAACTTCAAAATGTCTGTAAATAGGTTCATAATGTTACAATTATTTATAATAATCCTACAATAAGGAGTATTAGGTAAATTTGCCCATGCTGTTGATGTTTTAACATATTACGGTACAATTTTTGTGTGTGTGTGTGCACATTTTATTTGAGAAAGCAAGGCAGAGAGGAGGTGTAAGGTGTAAATGGGTGCATGGGGTGAAATGTGTGTATTTAATAAAGTGATGAGAGGAGGGGGGAAGGAAATTGCCATGGGCTCACAACAGAAGCGCATATGAGCTTGTTTACACATGTTCTGTCTCTCTCCCTCTCTCTTACACACACACACACACACACACAAATACACATATCGGCACACAGACTCATGCACATGTGCACTGAACAAGTATATGCAGGTGAGTTTATCATGTCACCTCCTCTCTGTCCTAGAAACAGTGATTCTGTAGGAAGTTCCTCTTCCAGGGATTTCATAAGTCCCTTATTAATTAGACAAACACACTAGAGGTCACAAAAACATGGAACTAAAATCCCACTGCCTCGCAAAAACTCATTAACATGACTCACGTGTGTGTGTGTATGTGTGTGCACACAGGGGTATTATTAGAGACGTGTAAGGGACAATGATATTGTGTGTTATAGGCGTTTGTGTATGTGTGTGCCATGTAGCTGTGTTAGAGTGTGCACTTTCTTGTCTTGGTGTATTCACATCTTTTTACAGGTTTCCTACATTACCCACAATGCCTTTTGACTACCTGCTGACAGTGGTACAGTGGGATTTATCCCTCACTTCATCTCTACCTGAAGAGAGCCATGCAGCGGAGCTTTAGTATTTTTAGTCTGTGCAGCTCTCTCACCTCCTCATCTGTACACTCGGCTCAAACAGATCAGCTTCCAAAGCTACAGCTTTCGTGCTTATACCATTGTGCACGTCATCTCGTAGATCGCTGACTAGCCGAGGTGAGTCTCTGCCGTAACTTAAGCCGTAACTTAAGCCCAACGCGAACGACAAGTAAATTGAGACATCTCTTTGTCCTGATTGGTTGGATGTTGGTGGTCCACATCATATATTTTTGCTCCCGTTTATGAATAGTAGGCCCCACAGGTTCCAAAGTTTGTAAGGTTTTGGACACACACTAAACACACACACAGACACATTTATATTGGCTCTTTTCACTCCACTGGCCCTGTCTTGCTTCTGCTGCTGTTTTTGGTTTTTGTGAATGAGGTGTGTGAATTATATCTGTGCCTGACCTGGAATTGTGCAGTTAATTGTGTTTTATTGTGTGTGAGAAACAAATGAGATGGCTGCTATTTTGGGTGGTCCATGAGCCTGGACAAATTGCAAGGTGTCTGAGACACACATAGCTGAGGCATAGCACATATCTCTCAGACCTCATCAGTTCACTGTTAATGAGTATCGATTATTTCAGGCTTAACCTTTGAGTGAGTGTGTGTGGGGAATGTGAGGCATGAATATAGGATAATGACAACAAAATTTATTTAACTATTTCATGGAAGATACAAAACTTAACTATTAGGTAAAGCTTAAACTTTAAGTTTTCTGACATAGGAAAGTCTTCTGGTGTCTTGGTAACATGGCTAACTTGTTTAGTGGAGTAAAGGTAACTATAAAGGGATACAAATATGATGCATCTTTCTTTAATAAATAGGAAATTGTTAGTATTGGCAAAGTACTGTGGTATAAGAGGAATAAAATATTTATAGATAATAATCAACATTGGGGTAGTAACAGTAACTTTACTTCATACCAGGCCACATCACACCACCCCAATGCTGATTATTTTACTATAACAGTACTCCCCCAGGAGTGTTATTGCTAACTTATCGACCAAGTATTGAAGTGGTGTTAAAACAAACCAAACGCTCAAGTGTTTTATTTTCGTGACAGAGCCTACATTGTTTTGAATCCATCACAAATGAAAAAAGTGTAAAATATAAACCCATTCAGCTATTTACCATCTACTGTTTTAAGTTCCAAAGGAACAACATTACAACCTCACTATTAGACAAATAACCTAATAGATTTGCTACATTGCTGCTGTGACAAAATAAATATGTTTAACAAGAGATTGTCCAAGGCACAAAGCCAAACCTCCCTCTAGTTTCCCCGCCCCCTTATGCATCACTCCTGGCCAATCAAGGCAGATGTGGAAGTTTGGATGTTTCTGTTTCAGAGAACTGCTTCTTCTAAGTGTTTTTCTGACCTTACGAAGACTTTGGAAAACTGTTCCGAAACATAAATCCGACTTTAATAGTCCATGGATGCAGAACAGAACAGCAGTCGAGCCAAAAAACAATGGCCTCGTTCTCCTGCCAAACCACACGGCAGCCTGGGAAAGGAATGTCACCGTGCAACTCTATCACAGAGCGGCCTAACAGAGACGCTCACACTCAATGTCCTCGCTTTGTGTGCTGGCTGGAACACTGCGCACTTTTGTTCCAGCCACTGAATAATGTGCTCATACACAGAAACCCAGGTATACACACACACGCACACACATACACACATACACACACACACACACACACACACACACAAACAAAACCCTACCTAACCATGGGGTGAATATCTCTCCTCTCTATTTCCTCCCCCCATTCCTCTCACTTCAGAGCCTGCCATCTCTCCATCTGCCATATGCCCAACAGTTTGTGCCCTCGATTTTTCACAGGTGTAGGAGTTCATAGGTGGACCTGCTCTCTGGCTGTCTCACTCTCTGCTTTTCTCACTCTGTTTTTCACTGGTCAAAAGTGTATTCAACAATACTGTATGTGACCAGAGTTATGTCTAGTGGAAGCTAACAGCTGGCACAGGCATATGTTCTTCCCCAGCATGAAAAGATAAAAAAAAAAAAAAAACTCTCCATACCAGGAGGGGGCAGTAGTCTGTATTCTAATATGTAGTTCAAAAACCATAATAGCCAGTTTCAAGTCAAGTCAAGTTTATTGTCATTTCAACCATATACAAGTACATAGTGAAACGAAACAACGTTTCTCCGGGACCAAGGTGCTACATAAGACAGAACAACACAGAACTACAAGGGACTACATAATTTATACATAGTGCACAGGTGCAAACATGTGCAGACAGCACAAGACAGTACAAGACAGTACAATGACTACTGGGACAGACAGTGGACATAGTAAGTCTCAGTGCAGCGCCGACCAGTACACAGTTCTGTTTAAAAGTGAACCTAGTGACAATAGTGCAAAAGCTGGAATAGTGTAAACATAAGTGTAAACATATGTAAAAGTGTAAACATATGTAAAAGTAGCCTACTCTTATGTAAGCTTGGCAAGAAACAAAGCACAAATCATGTCCTGAATTGAAGGAGAAACCTTTGTTTGTGATATATACGTTACAGCACAGTGAAATTCTTTTCTTCACATATCCCGGCTTGTTAGGAAGCTGGGGTCAGAGCTCATGGTAACCCTGGAACTGAGATGGTTAAGGGCCTTGCTCAAGAGCCCAACAGTGGCAGCTTGGCGGTGCTGGGGATTGAACCCCTGACCTTCTGAGCAGTAACTCAGAGCCCTGACTGTTGAGACACCACTGCACACTTTGATAGTGGATGTAGCAAATAACATCTAAAACAGATAAGTAGACATTATCTCTAGATAAGTAGAAATAATGAGCAGTTGAGCAGACATTGGAAAATTAGATACATTCTGAGGGCTGTTGAGTGTTCTTGCTTTCTTTACTAGCTTTGGTTTGTTTTGGCTAGACCAGCCAATCAGATAGCAAAACTATGGAAAGTGGTCGACTACTGACACTCTATGGTAGTCTTAATGGGTTGACGGTGTGAGCAGCTATGTTGATATGATGTCATATGCTGAACTCGAGGTTACGGAAGTCTTTCTGACTTTCCGAGTAGGAATTTCAAGTTGAGGAGGCATTTTCTTAGGTTTTTCATAGTCTGAAATTCTGAGTTATGACTTTCATTCGAATGCAGCAATTAAAAAAAACAGAACAGACCACACCTACAATGGCCAGTGCACATGAAACAAACTATAACATTTACAGCATTTGGCAGACACTCTTATCCAGAGCGACTTACATTTATCTTATTTATACAAGTGAGCAGTTGAGGGTTAAGGGCCTTGCTCAAAGGCCCACCAGTGGCAGCTTGGCAGTGCTGGGGATCGAACTCATGACCTTCCGGTCAGTAGCCCAATGTCCTAACCACTGAGCTACCACTCACTAAACGAATGGTTATGTATTTATTAGACTAAATACATATTATACAGTACCTACTATAGTAACTACAATGACGCTAATAGGAAAGGTGTGTAGTTGTAAGAGCAACTGACAGGATTTCCTGTAGGTGTTTGCTTCAGGCTGGTCAGATAAAATCAATCTTTCCTGGTGAAGAGGCCAAAATAAATGTTTGTCTCACTTCTGCTGGTATTTGTGTCAGATAAATTGCCTTCATTGGAGAATTTGAGCATTGCCCTTCTGCCCCGTCCACCTGTAACGCCACTAACAAGAGAGACAGATAGGGAAGTAGAGGAGAGGAGGAGGAGAAGAGCTGGTCTCACAGGAAGAAATAGCCTACATAAAAACAAGACTGATGATTATGTGCTGCTGGAAAGGACACCAGCGCCCAGAACAGAAGAAAATGCAAGGTTTGGCAAATGTGAATAAGAATCATTTGCACAGGCAGGTCATTTGTAACGATAATGATGGTTGTGTTAGTGTAAATCTAACAAAGCTGGAGCAAATTAGATATTTGTGTATGTGTGTGCGTGTTGAATCATCCTGACTGACATGGAGTGTATTCATTTTCTGTATTGGTATACAGCGGATAAGAGAAGAGAGCCAATGCCTGGAAGTTCCCAGCCTGACTGATTGCAGTTGTTGTGCCGTTGGCCATGCTGAACATGCCGAGCGAGATTGCTTTCTCTGAAAATAAGAGCGGAAGAAAAAAAAGTACCAAATCCCTCCGGAGCCGAGTCCGGCCAGAGGCCATAGTGTCTCCTCCAAAGTAGAATGCATTGAGTGAGGACTTTCAATCTAACAGCAGTGAAAAAGTGGAGAGACGCAAAGAGAGGGAGAGAGAGAGACAAAGAGAGAGAGAGGGATGGTGAATGATAGAGGCCGCAGGTGATGGGGGGTGCAGCAGATGGATAGCGTATGAGGCCGAGCGTGAGAGATTGAAATAGTGGCAGATAGGCTAGTATGGGGGATTGTGATGGAAGAAAGCAAGCCGAGCTAGAGATTGAGATGGAGAAGGTGGCAAGCGGATGGGGAGGGAGCTGAAAATAGAGAGGAAGAATACGATGGATGGAGTAACGGATCAGTGAAAGACCCCATACTCCATGCTTATGCTCTTGCATGGTAGTTTCAAATTGAGCAAGTGACTGGAAATGAGAAATCATTCACAAGAGGACTGTGCAAGTTAGGAGTCTTCATACCACTTGTTCTCTCTGAGGAGCACGATCAAAGAAGGGCTCCAGGATGCCCAAGAGTCTCCCTAGTCAAACTAAAATTGTGTTATCCTTAAAGCAGTATCATGTATCTATTACTATGTGGTTTGGGACACAGCCCAATTATTTACAAGTAGTTTGTAGTATTACGGAGGAGTTATGAAAATAAACTTAACTGAAAAAAGTTAGCAAAGAAAGTTGCCAAAAGTAATACCTAAATGTGTGAAAAAAAATATATATATAATAATAATAATAATAATAATAATAATAATAATAATAATAATAATTACCTCAGGAAATTTTACATTCCCAAGTCCTTACGTTGAAATGAATGTATTAAATCAGATGAAATGTCTTATTTGAAACATTTGTTAACTCGGTAAACATCTTCAGAGTTCTTCCTGCAGTCTCTGTGGAGCTGCGACATGATGGACATGTGGACCTGTTAGACTTTCTAGAGTACTCACGCTCTTCCCGTGAGTTTTTCTTTTCTTTTTTTTTTTTCCAAAACAGCTTGAGTGGTGTGATCTCGGCTTTGCTCTCTAAGGGATTACAGGCTAAGAGATGTGACAGAAGTGCTGCTAATGTCCTTTTCCATGTCTCTACGGCCACTCCATATATATATATATATATATATATATATATATATATATATATATATATATATATATATATATATATATATATATATATATATATTTATTTATTTATTTTACAAATTAACTTATAAGTTTAACATGATGTTACAAAAATTTTGTAATTATGTAATTAATAATTATGGTTATGGGCAAATGGCTGAAGGGGGATAAAAATGTAAATACGAACCCTGGTTATACATATGTGTCCAGATCCACTGCAGATCTGGCATCAGTAATGTACGTGAGAATACCATATGCAAGAATTTCGACGTTTCCTTGTACTGAGAAAAGAACAGAAAAGCTGTTTAATCAAACCTCACATATAATCGAAGTCTAAGGGCAGTTGTTAAGCCAAAAAAGTTTTTTAAAAAAAATACATGTCTAGATAAGGCAAATTTAAATACATTAAAAAGTAGTTCTGGTTTAATTTTTCTGAAATTATTCCCCCTTTGAAAAAGTCCCATCTTGAATGGCTGAAAGTACAGAATTGGATGTTTGTTTAGAAATCCTTCATGAAAATGTAAAAAAAAAAAAAAAAATTTAAATTAAAAAAATAAATAAATCCAGTGATTAGCATAAACATTATTTGGCAACGCAGCAACTGCCCATAGACCTCCACTGTAAGTCAGTTTTGAGTAAACAGGGTTTGCGTTCTTTTCTTAGAACAGGGATACATGTCAAACTACTCTTCATTGGTAATTAAACATAAACTACAGGTAGACTAGATAGAGATAAGATGGAAAAAAAGTCAGAGTATTCCTTTAAGGTGTGGATTAGTTTACCCTTTTTCGTTAAATATTAGTGATAGTTTAGAAAAGAAAAGTCCTATTCTCCAAGTCAGCATGGCAGAACCTTGGGTTTCATCTGCACTGTCAGAGCCTGCTTAATTAAAGTCCAGCTGAGCTCCAGTTGGACTAATTGTGGAGATGAAACCAGAGGGAAGAATGAATCAGGAAATCTGATTAGGTTACTCCACCATGGGGTTCTGCGTGCGAGAATGCTACCCAGCTTTATACACACATCCACACAGGCATGTATGCACAGTCAGGATCAGAGTGTTTCAATAACTCCAATCTCCAACCCAGCAACCAAAACAAAGCCTCCCGCTCTCATCAACATGGCCGCTTACCGGGTGCTACATGCTTGCCGGAGAACAGGCTCATTTTCCTTTTTCTCTCATTAGCAGCCCAAATAGCACATGGCATTCACAGGCAGAATTGCCTATGCAAATTGCTTTTATTCACATGTAGCGGTTCACTTTTTCTTCCAGCAAAAAATAAAAAGCGGTCTGTCTTTATGTTTCAGCACTGGGGAGATCGATACGCTTCCAGCAATGAGATCAAACTCGGTGCTTTGCAGCTACAACCTGGGCAATGACTACAAAATCCTATATTGTTCATTGACATTAATTTCGAATACTTAATGCTTAATGCTTTACAGTAAGCTGTGGCACATACAGCAGCTTTTAGGATTGGATCATCCCTAATGCCGTAGATTAATGTCAGCTCATCTGGGGCTGGTGGAAAAAGCAGTTGCCTCCAGCTACATATTGACACTCCCACAGTGAAACGAAAATGCAGCATTTATCCCCCTATTGACTGAAACTGAGACACTTCCCAGCCTTTAATTGCTTTGTTGTCCTGCATATTTTTTTCTGTAGATCTACAAAGGTGCAAATTGTTAAAAACAAAAAACCCTTAAGGAATAATTGTGGGTTTAAATGACAGATAGCTTGGTGGATAAATACATATAAAGACTTTTTTAAAACTTAGCTAGCAGGATATCATGAACCAATTACACACTAAACACACTGTTAACCAACCAGCCATCTAATGTTAGCTTGCTAGCCAAACACACATCATTTTCCAACTAGCTGGTTAGTAAGCTTGCTAGCTAAAACACAAAGCTGACAAATAAGACACAATGGTGCAAAATACACAAAATGGAAGTAAATAGGCACTTCAGTGTACACTCGACCAGATATGACCATGTCTGTGGTGAAAAAAAGATACCAACCATACACTGTTAGCCAACTAGCTAGCTAGGAGGCATGCTAGCTAAACAACAAAGTGAAAATAAAAAGCACAGATTGGTTACAACTACACACAGTGAAAGCAAGCAGGCACTTCAGTCGACTCACTCTTAGCCAATATAACTGAGGGGGAAAAAATACCAAGGGGGGGAAAAAATACTAAAGAAACTGTTAGCCAAATAGCTGGCAGGGAATCTTGCTAGCTAGAACGCTAAGCTGAAAAATGGTGACTCAGTGCTTTAGTTTATTCATCTGGTATAACTTAGCATAAAGTACAAAAATACAGAGAATCTAAACACTAAACTGATTAGCTGACTACAGAGAAAACAGCTTTAAAACTGTGCAACAGTAGCTACAAATTCAATAATCTATCCAGTGTAGCTAAATATATCTTAGCCTTAGACTGTTTTCTGTTTTCGGAGAAATTTACCTCAGGCAAAAGAGTCCTCAGAAAGTGTTTTTAGCTAAATGCTAACATAACTGCAAAGGACGAAAACCTGCGGGGGCTAGTTAGTATGATCTCATCTGCATAATGCTAACCGTTACTTAGTATTAGTAATGCTGTCATTTTTGGGGAAAAACATCATTAGCTGCTGACCTGCACAACTAAATAATTATCAAATTTAAAATTGTCTACGTTGCTGCAGACGTGGATATATTCTCTCTCCTCGATCTTATGAACCTAAGCATGTAAGCATGTGTTCGTTCTCCACAGGGAGCTGTTGTGTAGGAAAAAAGGAGCGCAAGGAACCGTGTGTGCTGTCTGTCTATTTATTGCAACTGCAGTGCTGTCAGCTTGCTTCAGCTGGACCTATATTTCCAGATACGCAGCACAAATCAAACGTGCATTCGCTGAAAAAAGGCGCTGGTTGCACTTTGCTTGACAGGCTCACACTAATCATACAGGAGCAGGACAGAGACTCCAGGAGAACATGGAGGAACTTTAGCCTTGTCTGGGAAGTTTCTAGAAAAAGAAAAAAAAAACTGGATTGTCTTGCAGCTCTTGGGCTTAAAGTAATACCTTGTTGTAGTGAGTCGATAACATGAGAAATGAGAGCATTAGGAAGTTCTGCCAAATAAAGGGAAACAAAAGAGTCTGTTGGCAGGAAATGAATTAGCGATAGACTCTTTTTAGAGCTAAATCTACTCCATTGTGTTAATAGCACTGTCACTACACAAATGACATGACAATAACAGGTTGTTGACTTCTTACTCACTATGTAGTGCACTACAAAGTACATAACCTAATGGCTAATGCCTATTTATAGTGCTATAGGTCAAATAGAGGTCTGTTTCTGCTTGGGAATTGGAATAATAGATATTAGGTCCTAAAGTAGTTAGAAGTTGAGTGAAGAAATCCTGGAGGAGTGTAATCATGTTCGTTTAAAGGTCAAACCGAGGTTGATTTAATACTTTTTTTTAATGGCATTTCATATATAATTTAAACCGATATAAACCGAATTTTATCTCAGGTGCCTGTAGGCTCTATATACAAGGCCATTGAAACTAAGATTTAAAAAATAATAATAATAAAAAAATAAGTAAAAAAAAAAATCCAAATTCATGTAAAATTTACTTTAAATATTTTTTTTTATGATATACACTAAATATATAAAACACTTCAAAATAAGTATGTAGATGTATTCTACAGCAAAAAAAAGTAAATAAATAAATAAACAAACTAAAGCAACAAACAAAAGTAAAGGGGTAATTAAAAATTTTTTTAAAAAAAAACACAAAAAAAACAGCTAAAAAGCATAAAATCTAGCACATTTTAAAATGAAGAGCCTAAAACTGAAGATCATCAAAATTTGAAGTTTGGACAAAAAAATATATATATATATTTTACCTCAAAAGCCATGTAAATTCTGAAGCAAAAAAAAATTACAATACTTATTTGTAATATAATATTTATAATTTGTAAAATTGTACATTTCGAGCCTACTGTTGGTCAATGTCATCACTTAATTTAAAATTTAGGTTAGTTTTTTGTTGCCTGTTTCAAACAGGAAGAAATTCCTGTATCCTATATTCTACAGCTTCAAAACACCTGTTTCCCTCCTCTCTCTTGTCTTTGTCTCTCTTTTTTTTTCTTCTCCTTCTACCCCTCTCTCTCTGGCTGTGGCGTTTTAGCTGACTGCAGGCTTTAGTTAAGGCTTTCTTGTGCCTGACTATGGAAAAATGAGGCGTTCTCCTGAGATTGGTGCTTACACAGATAATCCAAAATCAATGACCACGTCAGGCTGGTGAATAAGAAAGCGCACACTTGAAAGGCCGCCTGTCGCCAGTGGAAAGTTCCAGGAAATGCAGCATCATGGATTTCTTTCGAGTGGGGATTACAATGCCACGATTTTCTTTTGAACTGACTCAATTTGTGGTTGAAGGCCTTGCCTAAGTGCTGTTGGGAAATTTAATTGGCACCAGCAAGAGCGCTGTAACCTTTGGCTGTAATCTGGGGTCAAGTTGTGAAATATTTTTAAGGCAACACAGTTGAAAAGTCAGTTCATATTCTTAATGAAAGTGAAATTCTTTGCAACAAAAGAGAGACAAGAAAGAGAGTGGGTTGAAAAGTAGTGGTGATATAAATTTCCCTCAAAAGTATAGAAAATGGCTATTAATCCCTTCAAACTTTGCTTTTGTGATCAGGACATTGGTATTTTGAAATGTACCTATTTTCGTTGAGAAAACGGGCAAATTTGCATCTTTTTGTTCACATAATGTCAAAAAAAGAACATATGAATCAAAATGAACATGTATTAAATGTAGTCTCCCATCATGTTCACGCTCACCTTGCTCCTCTGAGTATGCTCCCATGTTCTCATTGAATTTATTAAGATGAGCATCAAGGATATGGACTTTAAGAGACATCCTGCAGCCTATTGTGCCACTAGTTCTTCACCAGTCTCAACCAACTCCACATAGTTTTCGTATTTGTGATTTCCCAGGAAACCCCGAACCACTGCGACAAAGCTGTTCCAAGCTGCTTTCTTCTTTCTAGTGAATTACTTGCACTCCAGAATCTTCATTATCTGTGGTCCGACAAAGACACCGGCTTTGACTTTTGCTTCAGACAGCTTAGGAGCAAAGTCTTGAAGGTTCTTGAAGGCTGCTGACTCCTTATCTAGAGCTGTGACTGATTGTTTCATAAGGCCCAATTTGATGTGTTGTGGTGGCATCAGCACCTTCTGGGTGTCCACCAATGGCTCCCACATGACGTTGTTCCTCCCCACAGCGAACTCGGTCCACTGTGGCCAGTCTCGCCTTTGGTAGTCCCAAAGTCTCGCCTGCTGTCCCAAAGACAAAGATAGGGAAAGTTGGAAGAGACAGGTACTTGTTCCTGTTAAGGTGCGGCATGGCTTTGAAGCTCCTGGATGAGCTGTCAATGAAGAAGCGCCACTCGTTCAGGCTACAGGCAATTCCGATTGCCTCGAACAGACTGGCCAAATTGTGGCAGAAGCAGAGCCCATCTTGACTGGTGAAGAAAAAAAACAACATATTTTGAAGTTTACCTGTTTTTTTCTGACTTTCTGTGAACAAAAAGACTCAAATTTGCCCGTTTTCTGAAAGAACATAGATACATTTCAAAACACTAATGTCCTGGTAACAAAAGCAGTTATAAGGGAATAATAGCCATTTTATATACTTTTGCCATATAAGCACACTTACTACCCAGGAGCAAAAAAAATATATTGCATTGTGTTATTTAACTTCAAATGTACATGATGTTAGACTTTATACTTTTTTGTCCTTAAAAGCAGATTAAATCTTTTTTTTTTGAGGACCCATGGTGAGCCTGTGATGAACTAAAATTCAAAGCTAATTCTTCACACATCATACAGACTTCCTCCTGCACTCTTAAAATAAGACCTTGCTTTATCACACGGTCTCCATCCTGAGCTACATGTCTAAATGTTTGTTTGCCCCTGACCTATTTTGATCCGCTCGCCATAAGACCAAGGATCAGATGGAGGCTGATCTGAGCCAGAGGAAGTGGCAGTTTCCATGGCGGCTAAGCAGTGTCTTCCCAGCACGAGGAAACTGTGAAGCCCTCATGGTTATCGCACCGGAATGGCTTCCCTCGCCACCTCGATTTCTGCCTGCTGTCAGCTTAGTCAGGCGCCAGCTCTGCTCACACATGCTGTTATAATGCTAAAACACAAGTGGACTGGGTTAAGCTTATAAACACTTCTACTGAAATCCTCCCCTATTAATTGTATTTTAACTTAATTTAAGTTTTTTTTACTTAATTAAACATAATTGGTTGCGTTGTTGGGGACCTAGCTAAAGCTTGCTAACATTAGATATTGGAGTTTATAGCAGTGCTGTTAAATTCTCAAATATGATTGGTCAAAGGTGGTTGATTAATTTTCTATAACAGCAGCTCTGAGAGTACAGCTACAAAATCACAGGTTTATATTAATGCGCTCATTCTAATATGTTATCGTTTCTATAGTAACACAGAATCTCTGCATCTGCCATCACTGGGACGAAGGCAGATGCAGACGTTTTTGTGTAAGATATTTATTTTGCATTTATGGAAGGAGTCTCCAGTGTCAGCAGTTTGTCAGTCAGAAACAGTCAAGAGGTAAAGCTGTAACTTTAAGGTTTCCAAGTTTGCTCTTTGAGAAACAAGCTGCGTGTTTTTTGTCTTATTAACCTCATGAGAGAGAAAAGAGAGACGTGGGTGAACAACTCTCTCTAGCTACTAAAACGTAAGTGATAATAGGAATTGACTTATTTTGTGGACATTCCACAACATGATGAGTAGTTCTTCTATAAATAAAAGTGTAATTTTTGGCAAATCTGCTGTGGATAAGAGGAATAAATCACCTCAGAGTATGCTGTTATAGGAAAGTAATCAACTTCAGGGTGGTACCAATAACTCGTGCAACAACACACCACCCCATCTTTGATTATTTTCCCCCCAAGTCTATCATGGCCTACTTATTGAATAGTGAATTCACATCATACTGTGATTCCGAGCTCCAAGTAAAAACGTCTCATGACGTGCTATTATCACTTCTTTGTTAGTGAGATCTCAGTTCCTTTTAATGCGCACCCTGTGGGCAGTTTTTTTTTTTTCTTTTTTACCTGTCCGTCATATTATGCAATGTGAAAACTGCTATTAGGATGGCTTGCAGATAAAACAGAAACTCTGTGAATAAGTATGTGCGACAGGTGAGTACGAGCTCTTCGGACAGGCTTGTCACAACATATCAGTGCACCAGTTCATCCTCTAGCCTTGACCAGTTATTAATGCAGCGTGCTTAATTTCTCCTGCAAATGGAGCAATCGCTAACTACTTTCAAGGACGAGTAAGCCAATACAGACATTATCCTCTGTGAAAGGCTACGATATTAATAAGCAAAAAAAAATAGGCAGAGGTACAGCTGAGTGCAAAAAATTGTATCCCCCCATCCCACATGAGACATGCATGGTAAAAAAAAAAAAAAAAAACCTGACCATGGTGGATGATTTTTTTTTTTTTTTCCCTTTTTTTTAAGGATCTTCCTCTGGCATTATATTCAGGGACTTAAACCAAATATGTGTCATTTTAGCGTCAGCATGACATCTCTACAGAGATAATTAAGATTGTCTCAGAATCACGGTTCTGCTTGGAATTTAATTCCAGTTACAATGCGATAGTGGAGATTAACGATGTAATCCAATCAGGATTTAGATGCTGTAATCCACTTTATTGATATTGAAATGAAATGAAGTTTAAAAAAAAAAAACAAGACAAGTCAAAATTGCTGTTGTTTAACAAATGAACTCTTCATGTATATTACTTGTTATCTTGTGATTGGCATGTGTTTGGGTTGGGGTTTTGTTGTTGTTGTTGTTTTTTTTGGATTATTGTGCTCTTGTAGCTGCTAATCTTATGCATTAATAGGCATCATACTGTGCTCTAAGGGAACCTTTGATAAAATGACATTTTTTAGCTATTATAGTCTGTTAATCTCAGGACATAGAACACTCTGTGCCATGGGATTAGCAGTGCCAATACAGTGAGGTCAATATAATTGACTGTGATGTTGGAAACCAGCTAAAGTTAACTAACTCAGTAACGTTATATGTTTGGTGTTTATACGACGGTGCTGTTGAAGTCTCGATTCTCATTGGTCACATCAAATTTGATTGGTCACACCACCCGATCGTTGATTATTTTCCCGTAACAGCACACCCCAGTTGTTTTATTTCTTACTTACTGAACAGTGTGCTTGCGTCATGTCATAATTGCAGTGATTATGAGCTTCTGAGCTTCCACTTAATGTGTTTACATCTTCACTGAACTCCCAAACACAACTTTCAAACATTTTTGAAAGCTCAGATTTGACAGTGTGTCACGCCACATTATTAACAAACACAACCAAAAAGAAATGACAGCAGCTTCCATGGATAAAGTCTGAAGTATAATTTCAGGGTCTTATGTTGGTGTCAAACTGTCCCTATCAATAATAAATAGTAGTGCTTTGCTTTCTATCTAAATATTAAGTGGTTCCAAATATGCAAACAGCACAAAATGATTTTAAAAAGATCCAAAGGTTGTTCAGTGTGAAGGAATAAAGGCATATAATGTGCAAGGTAAACGAAAAGGCTGTTCTGTTTGGATTAAAAATGATAATGTGCAATAAAACTGAGACTATTTTGTTATACAGCTGGCTGAATTATAGTGATAATTATCTGCGATGTCAAAACAGGCCATAATAATCATGGTTATCATTTTAGCCATTATCACGCAGGTTAGAAAATTTCAAACATTTGGTGGTTCTTCGGTTGTCCCTCTGGTCGAACCCTTAAAGAGACGGTGTAGTGTTTACTTATTAGAGATGGTTTGGAAGATAAGAACGTTTAATGAGCCAGTGAGCCTGTAAAGCAGGGGTTCGCAAACTTTTTTCAGCATCCAGATTCAGCTTTATGGCAAATATGTACCATTATCATTTTAATTTATTCTGGCTATTAGAGCTTTTTATTCCTGAACTGTCCACTCACCCACCCAATAAACACTGTGTATTATATTAACAGCAGTTTGTGGTTTTATTAAAACTGCAGTTTAATTGAACATTGTTTATACTTGTCTTTTTTTTTCATTTATTGAGTTTTAGATTAACCCCATCCATTTCATAGGCTTACAACTATAAGAACCATAAGTTAATAGCTAATCCCCACCACAGTCATTTGATTAAAAAATAAACAAACAAACAAGCAAACAAACAAATAAATAAATAATACACATAGAGACCCCATGGATATACGTGACGGACCCCTGAGGGTCCCCAGACCCCACTTTGAGAACCATGGCCTTAAATAAACCTTGAAGAACTCTTTTTTTTTTTTTATTACAATTTGCACTGTAGTGTATTTCCTGCTCAACGTAAGTGTCTCCATGAAGCATGTGAACATTACATAAAGTTCTCTATGTCCTTATTTCATCCACTATCCAACCAACAGTTGGCCAAAAACCAGCCATGATGCCAAGAAGGGCTGTTAAATACCAGCTCACTCAATACAGGAACGCAGCCTTGGCTGATCCTGGATGAGAAATGTTTTTTTTTTCTCTCTCTCTCTCTTTCCTTTAGTTTCTATTTCTTTGCTTTTCTCTTCTCTTTTCTCTTGTCTCTTGACCCTAACTAAGATCATGTCTTGCCAAGCAGAAAAAAAGAAAAAAGTGACAGGATAAACTGTTCATAAGTAAAAAAAAAAAAAATATATATATATATATATATATATATATATATATATATATATATATATATATATATATATATATATATATATATATATATA
>CM040992.1:4900255-4936125 GCA_022985145.1 Pangasius djambal
GTTTATGATGCGTTTAAAATTGTTAGCACTGGCAAATTGCTGTGGTATAAGTGCAATAAAATATCGTTGTTGATTATTTTCCATCTGTAAAAACAATCCAGCATTAAATGGCTCATTGGTTTCATCATTTTGAAATAATGGCATACATTCAACTGTATTCACTTGTGTGTGAATGAGTGAGACTTTTTCTTTGGATGCTCGACATGACCCAGATTAGAGTGTGTGTTAGTCACTCAGTGACTGTTTTTAGAAGATCGGCTGTTGTTTTGCTCTGTAGGAAATGTTGTCTTCATTTAGTGAAAGGAATTGCAGGGTCAGAGCACAGAGCCTCCTGAGCTTCCCTGGAGCTATTTGTGGGTTGTTCCAGGGTGCAGACCTGGTTAGGCACGACCATGTCACTGGAGACTCCTGAGCTGCAGGGTCACTCCCATCTGCAACTTCATGAGCGCCATTTTTTTTTCCTAACTGAGCTTTCACAGGCATTAGCATAAGCATAGCTGTCAGTATCTCTTTGTTCCTTTGCCTGACAGGTGGTGCAGCATCTATACCAGATGCTTGGATGTCAGAAAAAAAAAAGAGAAAATGTGAGAACAGCATCATCACTGCAGGCTGTATGAGGGCGATGTGACTTTTTTTTTGCTGAATTAACACATGCTAGTACATAACACCCGGTATTGCTGTCTAACAAGCTGTCCTATCACCATGAACTTCATTCCCAGGTTTAGTAACAGCATCACTCTTTCTTTCTCTGTCTCTGTCTTTCTCAATCAGATCCGAGTGGACGGACCATCCCACGGTGCTTTTCAGTACGAAACGGTGCAGGTGGTGGAAAACGGGCCGATCCTGCGCGACATGGCCTTCTCGGCTGATCAGCACTTCCTGTACGTGATGTCAGAGACCCAGGTGAGTCATTTGTCCTTTTTCTTTCTGCGCTGCCTTGTAAAGATGTCCTCTCAGTAACACGCACACTGTTTCGGGTCCTGTGCGGACGGGAGAGATGTGTGAAAGCAGCAGGATAAAATTATCCCAGAGCAGAGCGTTCTGAATGTACCAATCACTGACTCACACAGCACACACACACACACACACACACAAATAAGCACTGCCAGAAATTTCTAACAAGAGGTGGGATCATTTGCAGCAATTAGACTACCACGGCGGAGGAGGGGATGCTGCAGAGAGAGAAAGTTTCTGCGTGTGTATGTGTGTGTGTGTGTGTGTGTGTTAATGTAAATTATGAAGAGCAAGAGAGAGGATGGAGTGGGTGCATTAGACTTTACAAACTTTCCCTTTTGCACAAACACACATAACCGTGCACACACATACAAATACACACATGCAATTTGCTCACTAAAAATGCTTCAAATGGCGCAGTCTGTGTGTAATGCACATAATGGATGAAGTAGATTGGCCACTGTGGTGATTTCTCCAGCACCACTAAAGCCTGTAAGCCATTACGACCCATAGTACGCTATATTCACACAACAGAATAAAAAGCACTTACTCACAAAAGACACGCTTATGTCTGTCGCTATGGATGGCCCTTATTACCACTTGCAGAGAAACAAGAAAACACTATATACTGCTGGAGAAACCAAACTGGTTTCCATTGTGGCCTGAGTGAAAACTGCTACAAGGTCATGGAAAATGGAAAATGTTAAGTAACACTTTCTATGAATCTCACATTCATTTACAACATGTTATATAATACAGCATCCATAATACCTTATCATGTTTCTTATAATATAACGTGTATATGACTTAATGATGTCAGGTGACATAACACATTATAATAGCAGATGTTACAGTGAATTATAACACACACCTTTAGCTTCTTGGTATTTAATACAACCTTAAGTCTTGTATTCATCTTAATGCATTATAAATGCTTTTACAGCATGTTATATAATATATCATACATAATACTTTATAATGCTTAATATATATCTGTAAATTATCCTAAACAGCCATAGTTACATAATTAACAATTTGCCGTGTTGTTGCATTGTAACATAGACACTAATGTTGCAATGCATTATAGCACATGCCATTAGTTTCTCAGTATAAAACAGTTCCTAAAAATATTGCATTTGTAATCCATGTTACATAATGCAGTATGTATTTGCACGACACCGTTATCAAAAAAGAAAACTGTTAGGAAGCACTTCCCAAATATCTTGCATTCATGATGCATTATAATGCATTTACAACACGTTATACAATATAGCATACATAATACTTTATAATGCTTACTATATGTCTGTGTAAAAGATCATAAGCAGCCATAGTTATGTGCTCAGCACTTTACAATTAAGAGTATATGACTTAACACATTATAGTAGCTGTTAATGAGAACATTGTAGACACTAATGTTACAATGCATTATAACACATATGCTGATAGTTTCTCAATATGTAACACTTCCTAAACATCTTGTATTCCTAACGCATGTTACATAATATAGCATACATAATAGCTTATAATGGCATATGCCACTGCTACCAAATAAGGACAATGCGACATAATGCTTCCTAATAATCTTGTGTTCATAATGCATTATAAATGCTTTAACATGTTAAATATTATAGCATACATAATACCTTATAATGCTTACCATATATGTCTGTGCGTTTACATGTTACAGAATGCAGCAAACCTTATAATGTTTACCATATGTCTGTTTAAATGCTCATAACTAGCTAGAGTTACATGCTTAACATTTTATAAAATAAGAGCACATGATTTAACAATGTCAGATGACATAGCGCATTATAATAGCTATTCATGAGGAGATTGTCAACACTACTGCTGTAATGCAATATAACACTATCTTATGGTATACTGCATTATAACATACCTCTTGATAAATGCATATAACAGTCACTATGAATGTTGTCTTCATAATGCATCATAAATTCATTTTTAATTGTTATATAACAAACATAAAACATTATAATTGCTGAGATCGCACTTATGAGTATATGACTCTAATGTCAGGTCACATAAAGTGTTATATATGTTCACTGAAATGTAATGAATGTTTAAAAACATTCATTTTAAAACCTTCACTGCACTTTAAAGCTTGCAGTGATCTTGGCATAATACACCATTATGTGTATGTAGTATCACTACAGATACTATACCTGAGTCTTTTGTTATAATGTGTTACACTGCCTTTTCTTATGAACACACATAATGCATTATGCTCATCCAATCCAAAGTCATCCAAAGTCATATTCTTTGTAGTGCTATGCCTGTAAATATAACTACTTCTGAGCAATTACACAGGCGTATATTAGGCATTATCACATATTATGTGAGCTTTATATTGCATAATTCACTGTGAATACAGAATTCATCCTCTTTTAAACAGTGCATGCCAAAAATAAAGCCAGCAAAGTTGTAAAGTGACGTACAAAATAAAGAAGTTGTAAAGTGACAGGTGGTAGCTGTTTTAGTGCTGGGCGTTTTGGAAAATTACAAGCTGCTTGATTTTCTCGGTCATGGCTGAGGTCGTGGGCTGCAAAACAAAGCAAGAATTTCTGCCTAAACACCTAATATAAATATTCAAATGGATTCTATGAATAGTTCATTTGGAGCAGAACAGCTCACAAGCTGTTCACAAGATTCTGAGGAAAGTTCTTAAGCCAGTTTTACAATGTATAATTTCATTAAGTTTAGATTAGGACAATAAGATTATTACTTGTAACATTATATACTGAGATTCCGCTAAAATCTTGACTGAATTACATAACAGACTGTGCAATAATGTTTGTTCTCCGTGACAGATTACACGATGAAGATCCTCTAACAAAAAACCTGCGATTAAATAAAATTACAATGTTCGGTATATCTGCCATTGTCTTGTGTGGAATACGGGCTCGTGTAAACAAACATTCTTGAATGCTTGACCTAATAAGGATTTTTTTTTCGTCTGTTAGCATGTTATGTTTTGCCATTGCCACTGTGGTATTTGTAGCCATCCCCTGAGTTTCGCATCATCTGAGAAAAATGTTTTTGCACTTTTAAAAACAGTATAATCATTGATTTGGTGAAGTTTTCTGTGAAGAAGTGTTTATTTGGCATTTTTTGGAAGGAGTCTCCAGTGTTACAGCCAGATCTTTGGTGGCCATCTTTGGTCCATAAATCCAGCACCAGTGAGTGTCACATTATTGATGATTATTGATGACTTCAACTCACTCAACTCATGACCAAACATTTATTTGCAATTTTTATTTGGTGTAAATCCAGATTTAGATAGTTTAGATAGTTTAAAGCAATGAGTGCTACATTGAAAGGAACTATACGCTCTCATCCTTGACTTTGTGGTGGTTTGATTGTGATCACTCTGGCCTCTGGGTCTTCAAGGTTTCTAGTGAACATTGGGATTATCCTGAATGGATTCGTCTTCCAATTGCAGCTCACCGTCACACATCCACACACACACACACATGTACTGAAGGTCAGAAAACTAGTGTCTGAAAAAAGCTTCTGTAAATAGCACAGATCAAAAAGAAGTGTCACCCAGAAGATGACAGAATCCGATTCCTCCCGAGGTTTCTTTCTCGTGTCATCTCAGGGAATTTTTCCTTGCCATTGTCTCCTCTGGTTTGTTCGTTATGGATCAAAATCTACATCCGGATTTCTGTAAAGCTGCTTTGTGACAGTGTCTATTAAATAAAATCGAATTGTGTTGAATTAATTACTCTTAAACAATTTTAAACATCTCTTACTCGAGTTGGGTTTCTACACTCTACATTCTACAGGCTTCCTGCTTAGAAGCTTCTCTGAACAGGAAAAGACAAACCAAATAAGTAGTCATAGCTATACAAATAAATTTGTATTGTAATTTTATTCAGATGACATTCACTTCAGATGATGTCAAGAAGAAACCAAGTTAGATGCCGAGAGAAAGACTCACTGACCTGTTTTCACAAAAAGAAAAGGCGTAGAGATCCAAAACCTCAACAGATCAGAATACTAAATATATTGCAATATTTATCAAACTAAATATTCAAAACTGGGCCACGGTCACCCCTACCAGTGCATGATGTTAGTACATTGACAGAAGGCTTTGTTTGATAAGGATAAATGAGGCGGGGGCAATTAATTTATAAATGGTCTTGTCCTACAACAATTAGCCTATTAGCCTAGTTAGAGAGCTCAGTCATCTGCTTTGTGTTTGCTACAAACATCTTGGGATGTTCTCTATAGGGGAATCGTAAATAAATTCAGAAGCTATTTAGTGAACACACTGCTACATCCTCCACCATGTGTGCAGACACACACTCAGAAGCGAGCTGAAAACCTAAGATGCTTTATTTAATTGGACAAGAAGACAACATTGGTAACACTTCTTCCAAAGGTCATAGTTATAATGAACCATGAACATATTTAAATGATGTTATAATGCACTTGTAAGGTATCTTACACATAATTATAGTTATTTATGAACACTTTATAGCTATCTTTATCATGCATCATGAATTGTTAGCATGATAGTCATAGCATATTTTAACACCAATACCAAAGAAACCTTTGCATAGTGCATCACAAGACATTTCTTCTCTAACAAATAAATTATACCAGAGACATTATCAAATCGTATTACAAAAACTTTATCACTTCTGAAAATATTGTCAGTGTGTTTACGACTAAGCATAATGCACTAATAATTTGAGGGCCAGAATTTATTTGTTTTTTTGGCGATGTAATGAGTTATAAACACTGGTTATAATGCATTTAGTTAACAATTTACGAATGCTATAAACTGCAGTGCCTTATCATATATAATTATGATGATGTACATACACAGTATTCTGTACTGTATATATAAAATGCCTTATGAATGCATTATAACAGGTTATGAATGTGTTCATAGGTCACAATACTGTACATATGGAGTTCATAGAAAATGTTACAGAACCATTTACTTAGGAGACATATTTTATATTTTATGAAGAGCCCAGTTAAGTTTTATGATAAGTCCAGTGAATTCCAGATAACTAAGCTAATTTAATTTGTTTTGCTAATTTAGGCTAGCAAAACATTCCTGGATACTTGGATTGTAGTATATTTTACTTCTCTAAAGTTTTACCAGGTGTAATTTTAGATGTTAAAAGTCTTTTCTGAGTAAAAAAATGTTGATATTCCTGATGGATTTTCACTGTCGTCCTGTTTTTACATCCCAAGAACATGTTTATTTAACATTCCTACAACCGTGCTGTAATGTTTTTAGTGGTAGAAATATTAGCCCAAACATTTCAGTATTGTTATGGTGTGTGTTATGGTTCGTGCTTTAAATATGGGAAAGTGGTCAAAGTCATGACCACACTGTTGCTAGGCAACAAGGAAATATGGGTGCAGAACTTAAATGAGCTAATGACTGAGGAATGATTTAGCTAGCTGTCGTAAAGCTGTTAAGTCAGGATGTAAAGACAGGGTGGCCATGAAAATGAGACAAATCCATCAGGAATATCAACATTTTCCTCAGATTTGTTGTTAAATTACTAAGAAAATGTTTCATATGACTAAAATGACTCCGTAATCGATTAGCATTGGAGGCTAACTGAGCTGTCATGAGTTCTGCCATTTTGTGAAACATCAACGTGAAAATTGGAACTGTTCGAACATTTTGACTTAAAATACAATATCCTGTTTGAATGTAGGATTAGCTTTGATGCTGATATCCACCAAGTGTTTTTTTAAAGGGGTTATTTATTATTTATGATGTAACAAATTAAAACTCTTGTATAGCAGCCACTGTGGTTTTTATTACTGCAGGAGAAAAGTAGAGACTCTATTCCCATCAGGTAGGCTGGGTTTAACGTCACGGTTTAGGCATGCTAATGTGCTTTACTGTGATTTACTCGTGTACGATTTTCTCCTCTCATCTCTTACTGTCTCACTCTTTCTCTGCCTCTCCGATTCTCTCTGACTGAGTGGTTCAGCTATCGGGTATCCATATTTAGTAATTAGGGATGATAAGCAGCAAAATGGTAAAATTCTCCAGGCTATATTTTGCGGTTAGTGCTCTCACAGGCTCTTGACTCTAAAACACACACACACACACACACACACACACACACATCACTCTCTTTATGTTTACTTCATGTTTTCTCATATCAGTACATGATTTTTATGTATTTAGATTAAATTAAAATATGCAAAATAATCAATAGAGGATTAAATATGTGCTTATTATTTTTTTTTTAAAATGGATTTTGCTCAAATGTATTTTTTATTGTGAAGCATCTAGTGGTCGAACTTTCACATAACAGTTTATCAAATATCATATGCCCTAAAAATGGTAAAATAACACTATTCACATGCAAGAAAATGAACAAGATCTGTGAATCAGTATGTGTGACATGGGTCATTTAAAATTTAGACTGAATTATTGTGTCATCTAAGGAAATGTTTAAACCTAAACATTTTTTTTGTTTGTTTGTTTGTTTTTGGGAAAATGAGTTTCTAAACCATATATGTACAGTATGATTCAATTTACAGAGAAAAGATATCTTAAGTGTAATTAATGAAATTGGGTTAAATTATGATGACATCTTTTAAAATTTTAAGAAAAATCAACTTAGGAAACATTTTTGAAAGTATAAACGTGTTATCAGGAATCAGTAGAGTGCCCAGAATGAATGAATAATTCATCACAAATAACTGTCATCTAATGAAATGTTTAAATGTGGATTACGCAACTTTATATTTAGGAGAAATAAGTTTCCCAACCATATAGTATATATGTATATATGTATATGGTATAGTATGGAGATTCATTTGAATTGATTCAGTTTGTACACAAATAAATACAAAATTTTTAGGTATTTTATTTATATGTGTCAATTATGTAATTGTTTGGTTTAAAAGTATTATGTTTTTGTTGTTTGTGTTTTTTATGGTGTTGAATTATTAGAATTGGTGGAAAATATCCAAAGATTTTATGCAGAATCAGAATTTTCTCCTGTGGTACTTGGCCTTATTTGTCAGTGGTGCTGAGTGGGAAATGATCCTGACTGTTTCTCAAACCTTGTTATGTCTCTCTTGGTCTTTTTTTTCCCACATAGTAACTCTCTTCTAACACACACACACACACACAAACACATATCCAGCATCTTTCCTTCGGGAAAACAGCAGAGAAAAACATGAACACTCCATTGATGCCCCCCTGCGGCTCCGACCTCCATAGCCGAGTTCGGAGAAGAGTAAAGCGGTGAGAGAAAAGAGGGAGAGAAGAAGAGCACACAGAGAGAGAGAGAGAGAGAGAGACAGAGAGAGAGAGTGTTTGTGTGTGTAGAGGAGGAAGCACAGACCAGTGGGTCGATAAGAGGACGGTGGCAGTAGGGAGCAGTGGAGCGAGCAGTTGTGTGTGTCATTAGCTGGATTGGTAGCACAGAGTTGGACTGGCAGTGTGTGTCGAGGCCCTGCTGATTTCCACAGTCCCCACACAGCAGGAGTGAGAAACCGCAACAGTCCTGGACACTGAACACACTGGGGTTCATTTTATATAAGTGTATGTCTGTGATGTGGATTTTAGTTTGTCCTGAGTGTGTCTCTATTAGAGTTTTCCGACCAGACAGAGTGGTACGGTACAGTATGATAACAAAAAACACATTTTGTTTTTTTCCTTTGCTAACTGAGTTTGGTTGTCCTTCCTGTCAGAGTGCCAGGAACAATAAACAGGGGACATGTGGGTGGAGCAAAAAAAAAAAAAAAAAATGCAGGCCATTGATTGGTCAAATGTAATCATCACCCTGAAAATGTCACTACAGTACAGTACAGCCATCCTGACTGTATTATATAACATAAATTTATATGACAGATTTACAATTTTATCACATAAATTCATTTGTTTTTATTTCCCCACAATTTTCACATTGCGGATAGTTAATGTTATTTAACATTTCCTACCTGTGTTCAGTGTAAAAACCAACATCTTAGGGCCAAATTAGGCCAAATCACAAATGTCTTATTCACCATGGCTGCTCACTACATGGGGTATAACATAAAACACTGTAGAACGTACATAGTGCAATACATACACAATAGGACACAATAGCTGGAACTATTGGTGCTGGACTGGTGTGTAATTGAAAAAGCATCATTTTAGTTTTCTGGTTCTGAAAGTTCAGGTAGAGTAGAAGCGCAGGAGAAAAAGCCTAATGGAGAACGTTTAAAATATCAAAGATAATGCAGCTTTTAAGAAACGAGGATAATCTGTTTGCTGAGAGCGATTATACATTACTATTGTTATTATTAGCTGTATTATCAGTTCTTGTGTCCTTTTGTTTCTTTTTGTTGTTGTTGTTTTTTAGCTTTCTTTTGCCTGAGCTTGTTAGAAACCTTTTTGGGAAAAGGTTAAAAGCATGTTTACAGTCTAAAATAATGAGTGAAAGCCAATGGGGACCGTTTAGCATTTTACAGTTGACCTCATGCTGTGCAGTCATTTGCTGTTTTATTCATTGTTAACGATGTTAGCATTTTAGCTGAAAATTCTATTATGTAGCGTATGCTGTGGCTTCTTATTGGGTCAGTGCACAGAGACGAGCGATTTAAACGAGCACAAGAAATCACTAGTCTGTCTTCTGTTCTCTGCTCTGTTCGATTCAAAATTGGTGGATCGTTTTTGTTCTTCACTGTGGCTTCATGTGTCATTCTGAAGGAGCTAAAAGTGAAAAGGTGATTAGATATCAAAATTAAATCCATCTCTCGCTCCTTTCCTCTCTCTCTCTCTCTCTCTCTCTCTCTCTCTCTTTCTTTTTCTGAATCACCTTTGCTGTGCCATATGTGTAGTTTGAGTGTAAAGTATCGAGAGCATGTAACACACCAGTGCAATTACGAACACTTTTCTTTATGTCGGCCCTCAGGGAAGAGTCGCTCGCTTCTCCTTCAGATCGGAGGCGCGCCATCTGGCACCTCATCAGCGAAACCTTCGATAAAGTCGACCTTTAATTTCAGTTATGGACAGGGGTTCAGCAGCAATCATACTGGCATCGTGCTCCATAATCCTCCGTGTTTATGAAAGCAGTTTTATTGGGTTTTTCCAGAGCAGCCTATAGTCAGTCATTCACGGAGAAAAGAGATGGAAAGATAAAAGGCCGGGCTTAATTTCAGCCGGTTGGGGAAGTGGTGCTTTTGATTTGTAACTTATTAGTTTTATGGACCAGTGAAGCACTTCTTCTTGTTCAAGATGGTAAACATGCACATTTTTTATGAAGTGCTGATGCAGCAGTGTTTGCACAAGCACATAGACCATAAACTTAAAGTAGTGCAGTGGAAAAATAATAATAATAATAATAATTTACACACACACTTTTGAACACAAAAGTGATGACTGCCACCTGAAATATTGTTTCGGTGACAAATCCTTGTAGCTCCGGTGCAAATCTAAAGAAAGAAACATCAGATTCTAGACATGCTTTGGCTGATCAAATATGTTTGGGATGGAAAATTGTATAAATGTCATTTTGGCTGCATTATTTTTTTTTTAACAATGAGGAAACACGGATATATTTGGCACGAGCTCCAGTGCTATAATATAATAGAAATGTAAATCATTTCTAATGCAGTACTCTTGAAATCTGTTTAACTATTTTATATGGAAAATTGTGCTGACAGATCAGCCACACCGATGCGTCAAACAGATTAATATACACTGCCTGTCAAAAGTTTTTGAACACCTGGCATTTTTGTAAGGAATAAAACACTCGAAAGTGGGCCGCTATAAGGAAATAGCCAAGTGGTGCGTAGATTCTTTTCCGGTAACACAGTGTAAAGTGTGTTTTATTTCTTTTATTCCTCCACAGTGATTTGACAATCCAAAAACAACTCATTAAATAACATTTTGCATTTTTTTTATCTGTTTATATTTATATGCTGTTTTTCCCCCCATGTTTCTACAAAATGTGACTGTAATAGTGGCAGTGATCTATGTGTCAAGATTCGCATCCTCTACAACTAATTAGAAGTGAGTGAAATACAGGTAGCAAATATGAAAGTGAGACGTGCATTATTGCTCTATGTGTGTGTGTGTGTGTGATGTTGGGTGGTAGTGACGCATAGAGCCTGTAGGCTGGATGATAAAGAATTAGCTGTGTGTGTGTGTGTGTGTGTGTGTGTGTGTGTGTGTGTGTGTGTGTGTGTGTATGTGTGTGGGTGTCTCTGGGTGTGTGTGTCTGTGTTGCTGCTGGGTCCACAGCATCAGAGGCTGAACACAAATCCACTTAACGTGCAGAGAAGCTGCTTCACCGTACAAATAATTGCATTTTCCATCTGGGGCCTGGAGGGACTGAGCGAACACTATGCTTCCTGCTAACCTGGCTAAATATGGCCCAAGCCGACTAAAGTCACAGTTTGTGTGTGTGTGTGTGTGTGTGTGTGTGTGTGTGTGTGAGATGTGTAATTCACAAATGAGTCAGCTCTTTGAGCCGACACTTTTAGGTGAACGTTGAGAGCCGACTCGCATATATGAGCTTTTTTTTTTTTTTTTAATAGATGTAGGCAATGCTGTTACTCTTTAGCGAAATGTAATTAAAATGTTTCCATGGAAACCTCTTTCCAACCTTTGAGCTGTTCATTAGGACAATTGTGAGACATGTTTGGCTTTGGTATCATATTCCTGCTCCTCCGCACGAGGGTGTGATAATAAAACAAAGTGGAATTAAAATTGCAAACACATCATTAAATAAGAAATTACAGACCACAGAGTAGCAACCTGGTCAACAGTTGTGATTAGTCTGAGCATATTCATTACCATGAAAAAAAAAACGCAGGATGGCACTGTGACTTCAAAATAGCGTTTTTGGACATAAGAGAGAGAAAAAAAAATTTTTTTTTCAAAAATATCTATATACTGTACATGTTTATATATCCTCAGATATATATATATATATATATATATATATATATATATATATATATATATATATATATCCACTGAAATCATGCTTGTGTCTCCTGTGACAAATCCAAGCTAGTTAAATATCAGTTAGCTAGCAAGATAGCTACTTTAACTAGAGTTAGTGATGCTCAAAATAATTTGATTGCTGTCATGACAGGTTTGGCTGGTGATAAATAAAATAAAATAAGTATTTCATGATGTAAAATGAAACTGAAATCCCACGTGTCTACTTGTGACTATTTAAACTAGCTAACTAGTAGCTAGCTAACAGAGTAGCGACATTATATTTTCGTTTCAATTGCTATGGTTGATATCCTGACAATTCCAAGATAGTTATCTAGCAAGGTAACGACATTAGCTACTGTTAGTGACAAACCATATAGTATCAAGTGTTAGGTTACAATTATTTATTTATTTTTATTTAGATTTGGCTGCTTTGCAAAATAAAATACTGAGAACTTTAAGATATAAAATGAGACTAAGCTCCTGAAATCCTGCTCATGTTTCATTGAGAAAATTTCAAGCTCATTTACTAGCAGCTAGCTAGCAGAGTAGCTACGTTAGCTAATTTTAGTGATTAGCAGAATGGTTTGAATTGTTATGGTAACATTATATATTGATAGGTTTGGCAGGTGTTAAATAAAATAGCAAGAATTTTCTTGATATCAAATGAGACTGAAATCTCACTGTGTCTGCCTTTGAGGATTTTAGCTAGTTAACTAGCTGCTAGCTAGCAGAGTAGCTACAATTGCTTATGTTACTTATTAACAAAATAGTCATAAATAGTGTTATGGTTTGTTTTGCTAGATTCGGCTAAGAATTTAATTAGATGTAATTGCGACTAAGATGCTGAAATCAAGCCAATTGTCTCGCTGCAGAGTGGCTACATTAGCTAGGGATTATGGGATGTTGTGGGTATTTTGACAAATGTGGCTGTTTAAAAATAAAATACTAACAATTTGATGATGAAAGTTGAGACCAAGATACTGAAATGACAATGCGAAGCTAGCTAACGATCATCTAGCTTGCAGAGGTTCTGTACAGAACCCTGACTTGATATTTTATAATAAATTTGATTGACAGCTCTTGGAATGTGAGGACAGCTTCACTTTTAAAGCCAGTTAATGAAAGACCAAGTGTTGTTTTCTGTACCTGGTTTTGTAACAAAAGCAAATAGCGAGGGAAAACTAAATATATTGTTGTGACATCAGTTACTTCACACTGTAAGCCTATGGATGTGGAAGTGTGAAGAGGCCTGGAACAGCAGGCTATAGTTTTATTCAGGCTGCCGAGTTTAAAATTAGCCACACGGCTATCGGGCCTGTCTTTGTGTTGTGAGTTAGCATGCCAGATCATATGAGGTAGTTGTCTGTTATAGAGGAGATCTATACGAGCAGGCTATGATCTAGGCAGAGAGATAAATGGGGAGAAGAGTAAATAATAGCTCATATTACACCAGTTCATCTCCCTCTGACAAGCAGACTGACACTGGAATGGATGCGACTCTGATTACGCTTTTGATGTCAGAATAAAGAAGACGTTGTACCTGAGAGAGAGAGAGAGAGACTGTGACAACAGAGGGAGAGAAAGTGTGTGTGTGTGTGTGTGTGTGTGTGTGTGTGTGTGTGTGTGTGTGTGTGTGTGAGAGAGAGAGAGAGATCTCTGGCAGGGTGGAAACGTCCAAGCGGGACACTGATGGATTAAGTTCATATGTCATCCATGATGGTTCTTTGTCATCAGTCTTCTGCTTCATTGGAGGCTTCTGAACACTTCCAGGAAAGAGAAGAGAGAGAGATAAAAGGAAATGGTGTGTGTGAGTGTGTGTGAGTGTGTGTGTGTCTGCAGCTGTGCTTATTTTTACTTTCTTGTTTTCTTTGGGAATGACTTTGATAGGAAGCAGCTTTTGCAGTAGACCTAGTGGTCAGCCAGGGTTTGTTTGTTGTCCAGTGATACTGATTGGACGATCCTGTCATGTTTCTTTTGCCCAAAAAGTTATTATAGTAACTAAAAACTAAAGATCAAAACAGAAACTAAGATGAAAACAACAAAAATAACCACAAACAATGAAAATAAAAGCTACAACTATAAATAAAAAAAAAAACTACTACTAAAACTAAAAATATACAAACTATTACTAAAAATTCAAGCTCAAATTTGATAACCTAGTGCTAAAAATAAAAAATATACCTTAAATTACAAAAGCTTAACTACTACTAAAACTGCTACTACTTAAAACCTACTCAAATGAAAACTAAAAATATAAAAACTATTGCTAAAAAATGAAAACTAAATCTCCAAAAGCTACTACTAAAACAGAAACCTTTATTTATTTTTCTTTTACCCAAAAAGGGTAATCTAACTAACACAAACTAAAACTAACTAAAACTAACTAACACTAACTAAAACAAACAAATGACAAAAATAATTCCAAACTACAAACTACAAAAACTACTTCTGTGAATGAAAAACTACTACTAAAACTAAAAATATAAAAACTATTACTAAACAAATCAAGCTAAAACTTGAAAAATTAATATGAAAAGTGATAACTAAAACTTAAATTACAAAAGCTATTACTAAAACTATAAACTAAAATGTAAAAAAAAAACGTCTGCTAAAAAAGAAAAGTAAAACTACAAAAACTACTGATAAAATTGAAAAGCAAAACCTAAATTACAAAAACGTCTACTAAAACTGGAAATTAAAGCTAGAAATATATATTAAAATACTATTACTAAAAATTACATCTAAAACTAATAAATATTTAAAATATTATTTTTCATAAAACGAAATAAACTATAAACACTGCCCTGTTTTGTATTTCTGTTTGTGCATGGGTTACTATGTCTTTACTAAAAATGATTTGAAAGCAGGTTTTAATTATCAGGAAATAATTATCAAATTACTATTAAATTGTCTATTACTGGCTCATGAACATGTTACAAAGATTAAGGTGATTACACAGCGGTAACTAAAAATTAAAATGAACTGTAATAACACTGCTCTGAATTCAGCAAATCAGCAGTGTAATGCTTTTTTAGCCCATTTGCTTTCCTCCTGAGGTTTTCGGATATTTCTAAGACGTACCTGCATCATTACCCACTTTACTACGTTGCTTGGTCTCCCTGCAGCGCTCATGATATCGAGGACACACACAAGACTTATAAGCAAGTCCAGTGTAATTAGACGTGCCCCAGCGGTGAGGAATGGAGAGGGTTGCTCAGCTTCCTGAGCCACTTTCACGCAGCCTAATTTGTACTTTGGTTCTGAGGGAGTTGGGGTTTTTTTTAACTGGAGGTGACTCGCTCTGTAGCTCAGCTCATGTTAATGAATCCACTGGAGTGATGGAGGAGAGACGAGCAATGGGGTTTAGTCAGGGGTTTGTGAGAAGGTAGGGAGTGATGAGGGGGAAAAAGTGTGGAAAAGTAGCTAATGAAATGACGCAAATGATTGAAAGACAGTTTTTCCAAAACAAAAAACAGCTAATGATGCGAACGAGGTAGTCGCCTGCTGGTTAGCATTAAGCAGGTGAATTACGCTAACTGTTGGATATTAACTTTGGTTTATTGGCTCTTTAAAGCTTCTAAAGTCACCTGAAATTGAAGGAAATGAGGAGCAATAACTTTTAATTAGATGAGCATGTAGGTGTTCTTAAAATGTGCACATTTGCACCATGCACCTACCCACACACACACACACACACACACACACATACACATATGTTGCTTTCTCTCTCATGATTGTTTTCTAACCCTGTTTCAAAGCAGTGTTAATCTGCTGGATGGTGATGTTTGCCGATTTGCTTCATTTTCCAGCAGCTTCCAGATAAATGAGTAATAACTTTAACAGATGTACACAATTCCTCTTTCTGCTCTACTGCCATACTGATGCTCCACAGACTACCGGGGATGTCAGGAATACATCCTTCCACCCATCTCTCTTCTTCTCACTCACTCTCTCTCACACACACACACACACACACACACACACACACACTCTGTTGACCTGTTTCTCATTCTTCATAATAAGTGGAAAGTCTGTATTTTCTGACTCAGAACTTCGCACCTCAAACTTTCCTGAAAAAAATTGGACACTAGTGCTTGTTTAGATTGAGTGTGGGTATGAAAAAAAAAATCACCTTAAAAATGGCCTGGAAGGTTTATGGTTAGTGATTTATTTATATTAAACAGATAGATGGATAAAGTTTATTCATTAAATGCTACAGTAAATACAGTATACAGCTCATACTACACATGAACACATATTAGGCCTGAAAAAATGATAAAATTGCACAGATCTAAGAAAAGAAAAAAGTGCACAAAATGAAATCTTGCTAACTATTATAATGTGTCTAGTGATATTAAAGCATATTATACACAAATATCATCTCAAAAAATCTGTTTAAATTCTAAATTCTGATTGGACAAAAAATCTTGGCACCCTAATGAAGGCCAAATGTATATAGCAGCATTGTGTGTACAATTGCTAATAATTTGAGCTTTTGAGCTTTTGAGCTTCGATTTTATTTGTAGAACACTTTTAACAAGGTAGCTTTACAGAAATCTGGATGTAGATATAGATCCCTAGTGAACAAGCCAAAGTCAACAGTCACAAGGGGAAAAAAAACTCTTTGGAACGCTGGGATTTAATTTTTAAGCTTAAAACGTTTCCTGAATTATTAATTTTTGTTCTGCAAAATATTGGTTCCATATTTATCAGCACCCTCCCCCCCAAATTAATAATCGGTGAAGTGGAGAGAATGCCGGCCCTGAGCCACTTCCTGTAATGTCTGACTAGGCTGGAAACCTACGTAGTTAAAGCAGTTTTTCTGTTTGGTTAAATAATGGCTATTTTATACAGTAATTCTGGACATACTTTCGTGAAGGGTGTCAATACTTTTGATTGTATTCATTTACATGCTCGATATGTTGCCCTACATACCTTATAAGCTCTTACAACCTATGTTTCTATAACCTGATATTTGATCATCACAAAGCAGAAACACATTACACACACACACACACACACACACACTCACACTCACACACACACAAACCATAAACCACTGCACTCAGGTTAAGCCCCTTTCATGAATATTAAAAAAGCTCATTCTGGAAAAGTGGAATTTCATCACATTTCCAAAGCCTTATTGTTCATTATAGCAGAAAGATGTGGTTTCTCTATCTGCTCCCTGTTCTGCATCAGTGCCTTACCTGCCTGTGATTGGCCACTGGAGAAGGGTGTTTGTCCGAAAATGCAGCTTTAGAGTGTGAAATGGAGTGCGGAGAGATAGGCTTCGTAGGTGATATTCATCAACCTGCAGGGCGAATGAGGAAATGAGGAAATAGGTTGCTTCCTTGAGATTGAACCAGTCTTCAGGATCAAACCTGGGGGAGCACGCTTTACTAACTTTGGCCTTTTATGTCCTAATCACATTTAATGCCTCAGTGCAGAGCAATGCACCATAAATGCAGTCTATATTAAAGGGCACGTTGGCTTAATATGGAGGGAAAATGATATTAGTCAGAATTTAGAATGGTGTTATGACCATTTCAACCATATTAATTCGCAAATCTGATCATCGGTCATTTTCTATAACAGCAGCTCTGACTGTAAGAGGTTTATATTAACACGCTTGGTCTAATATTATATAGTTTCTATAGTAACGGCACCTTCACAGAGACTTGTATGCTGGATGCTGCACATAGATGAATAAAAATGTGCTGTATTTAAAAAAAAACATGTAATTGTTGACATGGTGAAGCTTTATGTAAGAAGATGGTGGAAGGAGTCTCCAGTGTAAGTGCTTTGTAACAGTCAGTAAGTTTATCGACATGAGAAAGTCTTCAGGACAGAGGACTTCGTGGTTTCTCTTTAAAAGGCTGGCAAGCTATTTATAGCAGTTATAACATAAGTGATACAAGGAACTGCTTTGCAGATGTTCCACAACATTAAATGTAATTATAAATGGATTTTTTTTTCAAAAGGGCAAATGGTGGTGAACAATTGCTTGACAGAGATAAAATAATACATATAAAACATATAATTTTTTATATTTCTTAAAGAACACTGAATCACTGAATCAAATAGCTGTTTAGTGGATCACTGAATTGAATCGCTGTTTAGTGGATCACTGAATTGAATCGCTGTTTAGTGGATCACTGAATTGAATCGCTGTTTAGTGATTCACTGAATTGAATCGCTGTTTAGTGATTCACTGAATTGAATCACTGTTTAGTGATTCACTGAATTGAATCGCTGTTTAGTGATTCACTGAATTGAATCGCTGTTTAGTGGATCAATGAATTGAATCGCTGTTTAGTGATTCACTGAATTGAATCGTTGTTTATTAGATCACTGAATTGAATCGCTGTTTAGTGTATTGAATTGAATCACTGTTTAGTGAATCACTGATTCAAATAGCAGTTTGTGGATCACTGAATTGAATTGCCGTTTAGCGTATTGATTTGAATCGCATCAGTCTTAATTTGCAAAATTCCCTTTTAAGTCAAACTGAAAACCAATGAATCATGAATCGAATCGATTGTGGTCAGCCCAGAGATTCACTCACTCTATTAATCACTTTTATTGCCTTAGTGAATGGCAATGCAATGGAAATGCAATCTTCAGTATATTAAAGGCCATGTTGGATTATTATGGAAGCATGATAGAGTAGTCAGTAATATTCTTTAGTGGTATTGCAAGCAGTTGCTCTGAATTTTTAACATTTACCCGAGAGCAACAGTTGCACAATGCTAGTCACCTTCTTTATTTCCAATCATCAGTCAGAATATCTCCAGCTGAGCTTGTTTAATATTTTCAAATTCTGCTTGATCAGTTCTGATTTCCGAATAATACGGCGATGATTTGGCATAATATTGTAGATCATGGCAAGCACCCAAGATGAGTGGATTAATGCAAATTGCTGCTGATGATGATGAATGGTTAGTGCTTTGTCATAACAAAACTGAAATTCTCTGAATGCATATGAGGCAGGTGGGTCAAAGGCAATGTTTTCAACAAGAGGATATTAATTCCAGCAATAGTGATTACTAAAAGCTGACAGGAAGTGGTTAGATCTTCACTGTTCCTGAATTGACACACTATGCAAAGCCACTTGAGATTGCGGGGCACTGTGGGGAACTGTTTGTCTCTCAGCTTCAGTTCTAAGTAGCAGACAGGAAATCTCTTGTGCTGCGTCTCTTGCTCTCAGGCTGACAGGTGATTGACAACAGTCATTGACCGCTGACGGGTTATTAATCAAAAGGCTGACGAAAGCCGAGGGCTCTAAGCCTTTGCCCCAGAGACAGTGATGACACAGGGTCCTGTCCCTCCCGGGTTATTACATCTATATTCCAGTCTTTCTCTCACTCCTCTCCCTTGATCCTGAAGGAGAGGAGCTCGACTGTATCCTGGCACATTTTGCAGTTTAACCGGCATGATGTGTGAAGTGTGCAAAATGTTCATTACACACCCGCGTTCTCATCATTTCACATGTCCCCCGTGACTGGTATGAAAAGACTGGTCATTGTCACGCTGACACGATTTGGGCAAAATAATAGTTTCCCAAGTCATGAACTGAACTTCCTGCTGCTCGTTATCTTAACCTGTATGACCATATCTCCACTTCCTCGCCATGTGTCCTCTCTTCCTCATCCTTTTTTTTTCCAGTCAAGTCCTTTATGTCATATTCCTCAAACAATTTAACAATACTGATTTTTTTTTTTTTTGAATAAGTGTCAAAACAATCTTCAATATTCTTTTAGGGTTCTTTTAAAGGTTCATTTGATGTACACTTTTGGTTCCTCGGTGGTTTTTGTGGATGGTTAAGAGTTCTTTGCTTCCAACTTGGAACCCTCTCAGATGGGGAAATACTTCATTTACTCCACTGATACTCCAAACACAAGCCAAAGAACCTTTTAAGATTTTAAATAAACAGTGTACGTTCTTTAAAAAAATGGTTCCTCAATGGATCTTTGGATGGTTAAGACTTCTTTGCTTCCTGAAGAGGTCCTACTCCAAACCCTGTCTGATAGGAAAACACTCATCTTTCTCATAAAGACAAGCCAAAGAACCCTTTAAAGTTCTAAATAACAATGTACACGTTTAGAGAAAAGGGTTCTTCAGGGTTATTTTGGATTATTAAGAGCTCTCTGCTTTCTAAAGAGGTCGTACTCAAAACTTGCCCGTTAAAAGGGAAATGTTGTTGTCAGGTTCCACATGGAACTTCTTAGAATTTCATATAAAGACAAGTTGAAGAAACATTTAAAGTTTTAAATAACAATGTACACTTTAAGAGAAAAGGGTTCCTCAAGGGTTTGTTGGATTTTTAAGAGTTCTGTACTTCCTACAGGGGTTTCTGTGATAGGGAAATGTTGTGTTGTTGGGTTCTACAAGAATATTCAAGAGGTTTCCACAGAGAGACGAGACAAAGAATCCTTTAGGGTTCTAAATAACCATGTAAACTGTTAGGGTTCTTTAAGGGTTCTTTGGATGGTTAAGAATCCCTGGCTTCTTAAAGTGGTTTTGCTTGGAATCCTCTCTACACTCTGTTTTTGGGTTCTACAAAGAACATTCAAGGGTTTACCCAGGAAGACAAGCTTTATAATCCACTAGGGCTCTAAAACACAACTTGCACTCTTAGAGAAAATGGTTCTTCAAGCATTATTTGGATTGTTAAGAGTACGAATAGTCTTACTCTGAACCCTCACTGATGAGGAAACTCTGTTGTAGGGTTCCTCATAGAATCTTAAGTGGTTCCCCAAGAGAAGCAAGCTGAAGAAACCTTCATGGTTCTAAATAACAAAGTACACCATTGTTGAAAAGGGTTCTTCAAGGGTTTTTGGGGTTGTTAAGAGTTCTGTGCTTTCTATAGGGGTTTTATCTGGAATTCTCTCTGATAGGGAAATGCTCTGTTGTTGGGCTCTACAAAAAATAATTAAGTGTTTCTCAGAGAGACAAGACAAAGAATCTTTTAGGGTTCAAAATAATCATGTAATCTGTGAGGGGTTTTTTTTTAGGGTTCTTTCAGCTGGAACCCTTTCTGTTGGGGAAACAATTCGTTGTTGGGTTCTACAATGAACATTGAAGTGTTGCCTTAGAAACACAACCCACCGTACACACGGAACCCACTGGACCCATTTATTTTTCCAAGCTTCAATCTTAGCTGTGCTCCACTGACTGATTCTCTCCATCTTCCCTCTCTCTTCCAGCTCACTCGTGTTCCAGTGGAGGCTTGTGAGCAGTATTCATCCTGCAATGAGTGTCTGGGCTCCGGGGATCCTCACTGCGGCTGGTGTGTGCTGCACAGCATGTAAGTACTTCCTACTCACACTGCATGCATTCAGTCAGCAATAAACTAAAAGGAAAGGTATTACAAATTTCAATATGCCACAAATGCCTTTACGTTATATACTATAGCATACGTAATACATTATATTGCTTACCATATGTCTGTGTAAATGATCATAAGCAGCCATAGTTACATAGACACTAATGTTACAATGCATTTTAACACATGCCATTAGGGGGATGAATCAAGTCTGTATGAAGAAAAAAACAAACAAACACACACACACACACACACAGACAGACTGTCCCTCTCCTCATCACAGAGAGATGAGTTAGATGCACTGGGCCCTCGGGGGGTCTGGCACATTTCCCACTTCACCATAAATTGAATTGGATTCTCATCATCTCGTGAAGACCCTGGAGGTGTGTATGTGTCTGTGTGTGTCTTCAGGGGGATCTGCAGCTTTCTCAAACCTCTGTGCCAATACACACCTTTTTTTCTTTTTCTTTTTTTTTTTTTTTTTTTTTTTTTTACTAAAACCTCCCTTATGTGCGCACACACACACATACACACACACATACATCAGCACAAGCACTGAGGACAAACTGTAAAGTCTGAGAAGGTCACAGTGTAGAGAGCAAAAACAGGACAGAGGCGCTAAAGCCTGTAAAGTGAAGTGGAAGAACCACAGCCGGATTTAGTCACGAGAAAATCAGGCAGCTACTTAAGTCTAGAGAACAATCCATTCTGAACGCAAATGGACCAACTAACAATAATAATATATAAATTGTATAATGTAATATAAATAATAGATATCGTTATACCAGAGTATAGAATTCTCAACAATTCTTGGTCAGAAATGTAGCTAGTACAGCTAGATTTCAAGTACAGATAGATATCGATCAAATAACCAATTGTCACCTCAATGTGTGCAGCATTTAATTTGTGTTTAAATTATGTTAGCTTTAGAAGCTGTCTATTATATAAATACAGTAGCTACTACCATTCCTTATTAGAAAATAAAACCCTGGACGAGCTACAACAGTAGCAGTTGCTACCCAAAACTACATGCGACATAAGTGACATGTTAATGTGAACACAGGGTTCGACAGCGCTCTCCACCAGCATCCAAAACATGGTGAAGAATGGTGTTCATCTCTACAGTTCAGTTCCCGAGATGTGGCTTTTCCTTTCATTTGTCACAGATCTGTAAATTCATATTGAATTTGGTAGCTCCGGCTGTGCACATTCTAAAATTTAGGATGGGCCTTTAATACAATAGACTTTTTTGGTGGTTTATGAGGAAAAATGCAGACATGAGGGTGAGTGCTGGTTTTCCCATGTTAGCTGGCCATTTAATGAAGTTCTGAAAAGACAGCCAGAGAGAGAGAGAGAGAGAGAGGGAGAGAGAGAGGGAAAGAGAGGTGAGAATGTACTGAGAGAAGGATGCTGATTCTGTCGTTGCTGTCGAGTCGCCTGTGCTCTCACAGGACAGATGAAAGCATTAGTGGGCACAGGAATGGGCTTTTGGCTCTCAGCTTGGCTAAGTTCAGGGACACTTAAAAAGTTGTTCTCTCTCTCTCTGTCTCTGTCTCTCTCTCTCTCTCTCTCTCTCTCTCTCTCTCTCTCTCGTTTTTTGTTGTTCGGTGCATTAGCAGAGAAAGGTGAGACTGGGAGCTTAAATAGCATGTCTGTGTTCCAGTCCTCTAGAGGCTCTCAGGCCTCTCGGTAACATTCCTCTACCCGCTGCCTGTACTGCACCAGCCCGAGCCACTCCCCCTCTAGTGGGCAGAGTTACAGCTTTGATCCCTGTTCGAATACAGACACAGAGCTTTTTCTCAGGCTATTTATAGATTTTTGTACAGCGGGATTGGACATAAATCCAGCCTACCTCATTCGGGAATTGAACTTGTAACCTCTTGGTTATCCGAGGTGAAAAGTACTTCATTACAATTACTTGAATCTTGAAAGTAAGAATTTAAAACGAATACTTTAAAATGAGCACTTTCACTCTTGTATATTTTCACATTTACTTATTAGAATTTTCACTTTTTCGTTTTTGACTACGCATCTCTGCTTTTCGTGAGTAAGGATTTGAAACAACATCTGCTGGTTACTGGTTATATTTAGCCACTAAAAGTTAGTTACTTTTTGTAATCTCTATGCAGACTTCTTACACTAGCCACTCTTCCTTCACGCCACTGTGGTCAGTGATTTAATTCACATGAGGTGATTATCTAAACAGAAGTCATTGATCGTTTCCTGCCAAGGGGATTTCTGGATGTTGTCCACGCTGATGTACTGAGGGAGTGTGGCTCTAATGACCTGGCTGTACTTAAAAGAAAAGAGCTAATTGGCAGCTACAGAGCAGGCTGTCAGAGAACAGCAGATATATATCAGATCTCTCTCTCTCTCTCTCTCTCTCTCTCTCTCTCTCTCTCTCTCTCTCTCTCTCTGTGTCTTTCTTTCTTTCTTTACATCCAGCTTTCAGTCTCTTCCTGGAGGGTGAGGGGAAAAAAGCAGTTTAAAAAGACAAAAGTGTGCCCATTTAGCCAGTTAGCCTCAGGGAGATGGGTGGTCCTCAACATAACAGGTCTTTATGGCGGAATAGAGTGTAGTCATGCAAGCTGGAGTGCAATCACAAATCACGTGCCCTCCTGTTCCCTGCAGCTGGAGCCATGATGCCAGTTTAGCCGCATACATTCTGTCACTGTCTTGCATTTTGCACTGCATATTGGGTTTGACCTGTTTAGTCGCTTTCTAGGATTTTCTTATTAGTCTTCTTGCTTTTATTTTTAGCTTAGTCTTGACTCTCCTACTCTTACTTTCTCTTACTGCCTCACTTTTGCTCTCTTGTTCCCTGAGATTGAGCCTCCAGTGTGTCTGATAGAAACTTGCTTGCTTGCTTCAGGACCAATTGGGCCAATTGGGCCAATTGGGCCAATTGATCTCCCAAGGAGTTTACCTTTCCCCACTCCTCCACTTTTTCCACCAGGACTCAGTGAGGGACAACTAAGGCCCTGTCCATATGGATATTTTTAAAGACTTTTTTTTTTTTAACCTCCTTTTGGTCTCTCATTCACATGATAGCAGCGTTTTGAGTCACTGAAAATGAAGCTTTTCAAAAACGCTCTAAAAGATGGAGAAATTTTAACACGTAACACTTTCACTGTTTTCAAAAACATACTGTATGCTTTGCCTGTCCACATGAAAACAGTGAAAATGAAGATAATTAATAGTGAATATGAATTAATATTTTTGCTTCGTTTTGGCCTCCTGTACACATGAGGGCGCCATTTTGAGTCAGCGAGTTGCGATATTGCGAGTGTTGTGAATGTGCTAGGACCACGTTGTTATTTTACGATCTGTAATTTTCTATTTTACAATGCGTTGGCAATTTATTTATGCTTTTCCGGTTATTATTCCACCCTCACGCTGTACAAGCTATCAAATTGTAGTGGCTGAGGAGTGTGTTTCCGCATTTCCGCATTTCGTCTTCTCTACCGTTCGATACATGTTATTCTTCAACAGTTTATGACATACTGTCGCTACCTACTGATATTTTTCAAACTACATTCTCAAAAACACCAGTGTACATGTCAACATGGCGTAAACCCAGCTTTAAGAGAACATATTGCATATTACATGTAATTTTACATAGTATAAATAACTATAGTATTAAATTAGCCTAATTAAATCCTGTGTGGTAGAATAGTTACTGCCTCATACCCCAGTGACCCTGGTTTGATCCTGCCCTGTGGTGAGCACTTTTATTCAAGGCTTTGAAAATACACAGTCAAATCATGTTGGATGTACAAAAACAAATTGTGTTAATGTACCGCAATTCGTTCGCGTGGAACCGATGTACGCAATTGAATTAAGTAAATTCAGTGAGCTTTTTTTTCTTCTTCTTCTTCTCCAGTGTAGTGCAACCTCTCCCAGTCCCTCGTTCCTCTGCTCTAATCCAACAGGCTCTAAAGAAAATTAAAATCATAACTCAACCCTGATATTTTCCCCCTTGTTGTTTTTTTTAAGAATGCAATGACTTGATGAAACCCACGGCGCAGTGGATCAATAAAGATGATAACGGAAAGAGAGAGAGATGTATGTGACTGTCAGGGCAATCGTGTGCTGACGCTCCCGAGCACGCACGAATCTGCACCTTCACGCTCTAAACAATAACGCAGGATACAGCAAGCATTTTCAATTATGACTGATGTATTCAGCCTGAAGAGGTGAAAGGAAGGGGCAAGAGAGAGAAGGGATTAAAGAACAAAAAAACCCTTCTCTGACAGTTGCTTTTTTTTCCATGTAGGCATTAAAAAGGGATGCAAGCTTTTCATTCAATATGTATATTTTTATATATTTTATATATTTGTCTTGCTGAAAAGACTGCTGTAGTCAAGATGAAACAACACCTGATTCCACTGACTTATATCTTTTGTTAATATTAGGCCGTTTTTTTTATGACACTTTCCGGTGTAGCTGTAATTGTAAAAAAAACCACTTTACGTAAGGATAGTGTTCATAGTACTAAATTAAACTGACATAAACATTTATAAAGGCTTATTCCAATAGGCATCAGCTGTCACATACTGTAGACTACTTTAGCCTATATTTAGGCTACTACTTTAATGTTCAGTTGTTATAGCACGTGATTCAAGTGCGTTATAACATTTCCCTGACTAACTTTAAAACATTTCATACCACAGGACTGTTTTTAATACAAGGGGAAAGTCTTCAGGGTGGTTTCTCAGTAACTAAACTGTCTTTTTTTGTCTTATTAAATAAAAAAAATAGAGAGAGAATGACCGAATGAATGAATGAATGAACGAATGTTTTTATTGTAAGTGAGAAGAGGAATTAGCTTGTCTTTGCAGATGTTCCACTATTGTAGCTATAAATGGATAGAAAATATGACGTCATTCTTTAATAAATAAAAATTGTTACAGTTGGAAAATTGCTGTTATATAGGATGGTTAAAACAATTTGGGACGTGTTATATGTTATGTTGTTTTGTTATGTTATGTTTTATGTTATTTTATGTTATCATTGTTATGTTGTGTTATATGTTGTATGTTATGTTGTTATACGCTATTTTATGTTATTGGAAAATAATCGACTTCGGTGTGGTGACAGCGTGGTAACTCCGCTTCATGACACCATGTTGTTGTTGATTATTTTCATCTAACAGCACGCCCCCAAGTGTTTTATTCCTTACATAACGACTTGCTGTATAACACTGTTACGTAGTGAAGGTTTTCACAGTACGATTATTAAACCATAATAACATGTGAGTCATGAAGATTTTTCTGCCCTTTAGGCAAATTGAGTTTCATTTTACTGTTTATAAAGGTTTAATGAATACCTATGACAATGCTGTGACACTGTAATGACAGAGTTATTGATATATTTATACCAGAAGTGCACTGAGTTGCAAAGTCAGTGGTTATAAAGTGCCAAGGCAAGGCTGCTTGGAAAGTTGATCTCATATGACAGCTGAGTCTGATTGGAATAAGTCTTTATACATGTTTACGTAGGTTTGTGTCAGTTGTAAGGAAGAGCTGTTGTAGGTTTTATGAACACTGTAATTAAATAAAGTGTTTTGCTACAGTTAAGCTCAGCTACTTTAACAATGTGTTACATTTTCTATGAGCTGAGCTGGTATATCACACCAAATAACTCTGTGTGGTGATTTAAAGAGAAGAATGCAATACGTTATGATATCTGCCAAGCTGTATGAAAGTTTAATATTGGCATTTTGAAATGCTGTGATTATTTTCCTTCATCGTGTCAGAGGCACAACCTCGTCTGGCTTGGTCAGGCAGAATGCACTAATGACTACAGTTTTTTAAAAAAAAACAAAAAAAACAGTCTGAATTGTTTTGTCTAATACAAAGCATGACCGGGTCCATGTCTGTTTGTTTTTTTCCACTCCTAGACATGACACATGCACACAAACACGGATTATGAATAATGACTAAGAGGCTTTTTTAAAAGCAAGGTGAAAATGGCACAGAAGCTGTAGCTAGAGCTCTTCTCTATCGTTCTCTATCTATGCTTTTCAGTTTAGTGTAATTAGATTCACATATGCAAACATCATCAGCGTAGCTGTACATTCAGCTGAAACGCTTTTGTGGCGTATTCATATTCATGAAGCCTCTCAGGTTAGAGGCCATGAATTCCTGTAAACAGAAGCTCATCAGGGTTAGCCTGTGTGTAATAACGTCTGATGGTTATCTCACGCTGTGTTTGCCTCAAAGCCTCATCAATGTCCTCTTCACACCACACAGAACAGGAAGATAACATCAGTACTCCCACGAGGGTCGCACAAAGACTCAACTTAACGCCAAGTCGAACCAAAGCACAAGGCCTCTTCCTTGCTATCAATTGCGGCTTTGTTTGCGTCCTCTTTAATGTTGCAAATGGACAATGAGAAATGGTCTCTCTAGCTATTTCTCCCTCTCTCTGTCTCCCTCTCTCGCTCTCTCTTTCAGTCTCTCTCCAGTTCCTAGTTTCATTGCAGAAAAGTGATGAGTGTGCCATGCGCAAAAATGTCATTGTTGTCTTTACTCGTCTGCTCACTGACCTTTCTCAAAGGGCAATGACAATGCACCACACACTACTAATAGTTTATTTGGAAATTCTGACTTTCTTTTTTTTTGTGAATCCTTCTTTTTGTGCAAGAGATCTGTTTCTTTCAAGTGGGAATGTTTTCTTTCAATTTACATGTTACAACATGGAGTTTACGATATTAGGATCATAGAAGTATGATTAGCAGAGAAGATTAAAACTCACTTCAGGTCAGATTCACGTTAAAAACATAGAAAAGCCAAAAACGTAAACAAAGCAACTAATCCAAAAGTAGGCGAAGTAGGAGAGTTTGCCGGAACAAACAAAGCAGAGACAGGCAAATGGTTTTGGTTTAACATAAATGGTTAGCTAGCTATGGAAACTAGCATGTATCCTTTAAGGTGTGGATTTTAATTGCATTAACAAACAGTAACTGTCATAAAATAAATGCACCAATTATTTATTAAATGTATTATAAATCTATTCAGATAAAACATGCCTTTTAGCTAGAATTAGCTGAAACTCAACTAATTCAGTTAACTTAAAGGTTAGCCCATTGTCAACTAATTAACTAATGTATATAGGAGGTTTAAATACTCTAAAAGAGCAGGAAGTATTGAAAATAAATGTGTGTGATGGTGAAAATGTACAAGATGAGAGGAGTCTTAGCTATAAACATGCAGAACCACAAAAAAAAAAAAAAAAAATCAGGAATGCATATGAGTATGGATTAAAACTGGTTCAAATGAGCTAGTAGTTAAATTGATCTTATGAGAATTGTATTAGAAATTATTTACATTTCCTTGAAATTCTTGCACCAAACCACAGCTCCGTTTGTGAAATCATAGGAGCTGAAAGTAGAGGACTGTGTTTTTTTTTGTTTTTTTTTTTATCTCATTCCTGTTCAATGCAGGAATTCTGACTTATCCCAACCACTTCCACAGAAGGTTTGACCAATCGTGTCTGATCATATGGTTATTATTATCGTTGTTTGCTGCTATATATTCTGAGGAAAGTAGCTAGTATTGTTTGTCGAAATATAAACAAATTAGTAGAGATAGCGCTGATACAGTACCAGCAAAGAAAATGTAAAGTGGAATCTATGTGAAGTCTCTAAGTAGTCATTTAGCCCACTCCAGACAAAACAGGTACTGATGAATTAATGAAAGCAGTAAATTGGTCACACAGCACCACATGAGCACCATATACACTCTCAACGTGGTCTTTCTTTGTCCCGCAAGCTTCATATCTGACAGCTCACTCCCAAAACACCCACTTCAGCAACTCTTTTGTTGGGTCCTGATGCACACCTCTAGCTGAAACTCCCATCCCAGTTTAACTCCTGCACCAAAATGTTAAAATCGGCATCTTTAGGCATTTCACAAGTGATTCCAGGTAACACTGTGCATCTGTGTGCTAGTTTATGAAGATTTTAGCCTCCAGACATTCAGAGAACATATCTGTATACAAAAGCAAGAGATAGAGGGATAGGATTAAAGTGAGTGAGTGTGTGAGTCTGTGTGTGTTGGGGGTGGGGGGTTGGGATGTGTGTGTGTGTGCTGACCTCACTCTTCGACCCAGACTGCAGTTGATAGTGTGTGTGTGTGTGTGTGTGTGAGAGACCCGCTTGAGGAGATAGTGTGACACTAAATTAACAATGCATTAACTTTCTCCCTGGTCTCTAGATATTTGGCTCTGACCTTCAAATTGTAGATTCCCAACACGCGCACAGACACACACACACACACACACACACACACACACACACACACACACACACACAGGCACACACTCACACAGCCAAACTCTTTCAAAGGTACACCCCAAAGGCTTTTATTCGGTTAAAATGCCCTCCCATTGACCTGCGTTGGAGTGTGTAAACCAATCTGAAGTCCTGATCTTATGAAAGATTAAACATGGGATCAGTAGGAACACGAGGCCAATTGATTTGGTGGGTTTAATTCCACCTGACCTGCCAAATGAAAGAAGAGAAACAAGAAAGAAAGAAAGAAAGCAAGCAAATAAGACAGAGCAAAAGAATTTAACCCTGATACCACTGCACACTTTTTTTATACCACAGCACTGTTTAATTCTCAAATCTAATTGGTCAGAAGGAGTTGATTAATTTTGTTTATACCACAGCCTAGTTGAATGCTTGAATCTGATTGGTCATTGCATTATTTTCATATAACAGCACGGAAAGTTGCAGCTGTGACATGAACTATAGCTTTATATTAATTCACTCGTTCTAATACGCTATTGTTTCTATAGTAACAGCTCATACACAGGGACTTGGAGAGCAGACATGTTACATAATATAAGACTAATAAGAAATGGATTTATAAATATGTTGTTAACAAAGTTAAATGTATAATCATTGAAGTGGCGACATTTATTTAACATTTATGGAAGGAGTCTCGGTTGTAAGCACTCGCAGTCTCGGTTACGCTTTCCGTTTTCTCCTTTTTCTGGCTAAAATTACAGGCTGTGCTTTGTGTGTGTGTGTGTGTGTGTGTATGTGTGTGAGAGAGAGAGAGAGAGACAGAGAGACAGAGAGAGAGGGAAAGAGAGACATAAAACCTATAATTGTGAAATTTTCTGAAAGGAGATGTAATAGTAAGCAATAGTAAATTTTCGGACTTCAGTTTTTTTTTTTTTTTAACCATTTATGGAAGGAGTCTCCACTGTTGTCGCTTGTTGTTGATTGTTGTTGATTATTTCCCTGTAACAGCACTCCATGCAAATGCTTTGTTCCTGGCTTACTCAGTAACTAATAAGAAAATCATTAAGAGGGTGAGGAATATAAATTTCTATTCTAACTGCCTCTGTTGATGTCACACTGGGCTTCAGAGTCGACCAATCAGCAGCTTTGCTTTATCTTTTTGTGTCTTTTCTTTCTCTTTCTTTCTGTCTCTCGCTGACAGTTCTGCAAACTCAGATATATTCAGATAACTGTAGTGTTAGTCATATTTCACAAATACACATACTCTAATATAAAAATTAAACAAATGCTCATATATTATACATATTATACGTAACGTTAATATTGATATATAACAATTCTGTCCAGTGAATTTTAAGACATGACTAAGCATTGATCAGTATATTGTTTTAGTCAAAATTATTCTTGTGGGTTTTCTGTATCTTTAGAATTACGAGTCAAAACACCTTTTTTTATTTCTTTCCTGGCAAAATCAACAGCACCCAGGAATAAATATCACTATGTGACTTGCATTTCGCGAGTAGTGAGTACCCTACAGTTAGTTCCACATTTTCCGCAACTGCTGAAAGCCATATGATGAAACGCATGCCTCTGGGACCGACTGTGACATCAAGCCGCACATCTGTAGCATTAAAGATGTGTCTGTGGCTAATCCCTGAACATTTCGAAAAACATATTTACAACAGTTTGACAACATTATCCCTTCTCCCTTTCGCAGCACAGCCATTCCCTTTGGGGGTCTCCGTGCTCCAAGATCCCCCCGCTGTGAACTGTTTTCCCAACCGTGCCACTGAAATGCTGGAGAAAATAAATATTTTGCAGGGTGTTGTTTTCACAGGCGTGAATCCGTGCTCCGGTGGTGTAATGAATTTGTATGACATGGAGATAGATGGGTTGTAAATCATAATTAAGACAGGGAAAACAATGCTGTCAGATAAATATGACAGTGTGTACGGCGTGGAGTGGCTGAGACCAGACGGGGATTGTCAATAATGCTAATGCAATATGGATTCATTTCCAAGGAAATGTTTAATATATTTATTTCCACCTCTGTGGAGAATGTTAAAATGATGCAGAATTCTCTCTTCCACCTGTAGGTCGACCACATGCCGTGTCGAAGTTGCCAGCACGCACTGCTGAAGTCCAATAAACCAGTTAACTATAGCCATAATTGTAATTGCCTGTTGTGTGTTCACAGGTAATTGTCTCCTAACTCCTGTAAAACAATACACATAAATAAACACAGGCGACTGAGAAACAGTGATTAGAGGCAGTTGCTCCCGTGTGGAGGATTTATAATGTCTTCTGTAATTACAGCGCTCTGGATATTAACACTACAAACCACTTTATAAAAAACAATCAGCAAATAACATGGCTATGTATGGAGCAGTCCTTAAGAAAGACAGACACGCAGACAGACAGACAGAAAGCAAGCAAGAGAGAGGGAAGGAATTTATGAGTGATACCACTTTGTTATACCACAGCGCTGGTGAATTCTCTAATCTGATTGGTCCGAAGGTGTTCATTGATTTTCTATAAAAGCTCTGAAAGGAAGAAAGGGTTGGAGTGTGAGGGGGGAAAAAAGAAAGAAAGAAAGAAAGAAAGAAAGAAAGAATGGGAGTGAAAGAGACATTGAGATGGTAGAAGAAAGAAGGAAGGAAGGAAGGAAGGAAGGAAGATCATGAGACCATGAGATAGACATTGAGATAATGAAAGAGTGAGAATAAGAGAATTGAAAAAGTGTGAAAAGCAGAAAGGGGGAGAACAAAAGAGGGAGATAAAAAGTACAAAATACAGGGAGAAAGAGAGAAAGAAAAAAAGAGTGTGTGAGCAGTGCAGAAAAATAAAAAGGAAAAAGGCAAACAAAAAAGTAAAGAGTGTAAAAAAAAGAAAGGAAGAGGAGCAAGGAAGCAAAGGAAAGGAAGCAAAGAGAAGGAGGGCCCTTCATCGTGCACCTGCGTTTTGTGTGTGTGTGTGTGTGTGTGTGTGTGTGTGTGTGTGTGTGTGTGTGTCGCAGACAATGTATTTCAATTTCCAATTGGAATAAAATGTGGAATTTATTTATTTTTCCATTTATTTATTTATTTAACACACACTCCTGGCGGTGATCCTTCAGAAAGAGCATGTAGGGTGCCATTACTTTATTTCCTGTGGCGTCTTGAGCTTGGCCCATCTAAAGATAGCTATTGCTGTGCAACACAGCGTGCTGAGAAGAGCTTCAGTCAGCGCGATGGGACGTAAAGACACGAGCAGATGTTTCAGTGTGATTAAAGGTGCAGGAGAGAGCTGATTTAACACACATATCCACTGTAGCATAAACACAGCAAGGATTTCTAATGCACATGAAAACTAATAACACTAATAGAAAAGTCTTATACATCTCCTGCTGAGTGGACAAAAAAATAATAACATTGATTTTTTTTTTTTTTTTTTTTTTTAAGTTACCAAGATTAAAGTCGCTCAGTAGCTGCTTGCCACTGTAGCGGCTCTTGTTATTTTCTCATTACTGCTCGCTAAGTCACCTGAATTATTCCTGAAATTTTTGTTAATAGGTGAGACTTTAATATAATTAATATACCTAATAGACTGGCAACTCAAACTAGTTTATATGGATGAGTGCAAAAGTTTGCACACCCTTAAGGAGAAGAAATTTAAACAAAAAAAACAAGAAATTTAGGTTAGGTTTTCACTGGTGTACCTAATACTATCATAGGTAGCAAAAATGGTGGAAGAGTGTACCAAAGGTGTCCAGACTTTTGCACATGCCACAATTACCATTTAATTTTTTTTTTAAATATAAAGTGCATTAACATTTGCAGATTCTTAAAATAGTTTGTTGTGTTTACTACTTTTCACTTCAAAAACCAGGGGTGCCGAAACTTTTGCATATCGTTGTATGCTAAGATGCTAACAGTGAACGGTTCTTTTGATTTTGCATTAAATTTAGTTTTAACATCCTGCAATTCTTATTTTATAAAATAGAAATGCATTTCAGTTCCAAGATACCATGGGGGGTACAAACTTTTGCACTGCAGTGTATACATTTATATTATATGTAGGCACAGAGTTTATTAGTATTATCACCTCAAAGTTGATTGTTTTCCTATAACCGCATGTCCGGAAGTGTTTTATTCCTCTTATATCACAGAAATTTCTTATTACGATTTTTATTTATTAAAGAAGGACGTGTCACACTTTTATCCGTTTATAGTTATATTTAATGTTGTGGAACATCTGCGAAACAAGCTAGTTCCCATTAATTACTGACACTGTAGCAGCTATACACATTTGTTCCTTCACCAGCTTCTTTTTTCGCACTTGAATTTAATTTTTTTTAAAAATTAATAAAAAAAAAAAAAAACGCAGCTCTTCATGTTAGTGAGAAACCAGAAAAAGACTAAACCCCTCTGTCCTGAAAACTCTGTTGGGAAAACTTACTACCTCTGACTGTTACAAAGCGCTGACACTGGAGACTCCTTCCACAAACGTTAAATAAACATCTCCTCACAAAAAGAATTACCATTAAGTTGCTACTAGCAACGGTATCCTATTAGAACGAGCGCATTCCTATAAAGCTGTAATTTACAGCTGCACTTCTACACTACAGAGCTTCTGATCAATCAGAACTGAGCATTTAAACGCGCTGTGGTGTAATAACTAATAAAATTGTAAGGCAGTGTTTAGCCTGACTTTACACTTTTTCCAGCGCATTGATTTGCACATGCACGTTTTCTCAATCAGCACTTTCAAAGTGTCGATAAAAGTAGCTCAATATGCAAAACACATTTGACACGTTTTTAAATAAATTATACAACTCAGCATATTCAAGAGTAATTAGCAACTATATTTGGTTAATGTGAATGTTAAGTGGTTTCGATTGGGTGTATTTAAGTGCTAAATCACTTTTCACAGCACGTGGTGGCGCAGGTGTTTGGGAGAGGCAGGTGGTACGCTGGAGATAGCGATAGTGATGGTGGGAATGGTTGGTAGGGGGGTTAAAAGAAAAGAACATGCTCTGAAAGTGATGGGGGCGTCAGGATGGAACTGCAGCCTCTCTCACAACTGTCGCAGCCTCTCTCGTAACTGTCACTGAGATCTGTGGCAGAGCAGCAAGCACTACACGACTCAGCCTATCCACTGCTGTCACGCCACTGTCACCCGGCACCCAGAGACGGAGAGAGAGAGAGAGAGAGAGAGAGAGAGAGAGAGAGAGAGACGGAGAGATAGAGAGGGAGAGGGGTGACCTGTCGCAGACTGATAGAGCATGAACTTGACGGGTTAGACTGACACTGTGGAAGGAGGGGGGTGTTAAGAATGGTGCAAACAGAGAGAAAGTGGGGAAAAAGAGTAAGAAGAAGTTGTGAGTAAAGTATATCTATGCACAATATTGAGACTCTTTCACTTTAAAAATCCTTTCAGTCTTAATGTTTAAACCAGTGATGGTTTAATGTTTAGGACTGAGCCAATTTAGCAGCTCTTGACCATAGAGTTTTGTGAAGCAGGACGTCATTAATAATGACGTATCCTCAAACAAATCATATCTGACCTATGCTATAAGCTACCATGTAGTGAATTTTTGGAGTATCCCCATAATACGCAGCTGGAAATCGACAACATACAGTCATCTAGCATACAGTCCAGCAGTGGTTTTAGACGTTCCTTTGTTCCCAGGTTTCAGCAAAAGAAACCACAAAACCACAAAAAAGAGCTGAAAGTAGCCCCAAAAATGGGGCATTGGCAAAGGGAGGCACATTGTATCCACTTATAATTTATTTGCGGAAATTTATTAGATTGAATTTGATATAAAAAATGATCTTGGTGGTTGTGGAGTATTTTCAAACCACGCCAATCTGGTAGCTCCGTTAACTGCCTTGTCCTTTGCGCCTAACCTGAACACGGGGCAGCGTGATTCGTGCCCTATTGGGCCTCTGTTAGTGCTTGTTGTAGTTCTCATATTTGACCATTAGGTACAATAATAACTCTATGGGGTGGTGAGAGCGCTGCAGTGCGATTGCGCAATGTCTAGAAAGATAAGCAGATCAATCGGCATCGACTTATATCTGTCAGATAGCAACACTCAGAAGACGCAATGTAATTCTTATTTCAGTGGAATTTAAAATGTACACAGGTGTGAATGAGGGCCCCTTTAGAAAGCTATCCTCTTAGAAAAGTAGGGTTCTTTGCTTTGTCCCTTTTGTGGAAGAACACTTAAAGATATTGTATGGAACCCTGCAGATGAATTCCCTTTCACGCTTGCAAAACATATATATATACACTGCCCTCCAAAAGTTTGGAAACGCCTGAACAAAATAGGGTTTTTGGGCAATATCAGCATAAATCCTCTTTAGTTAGTGACCATTTTGCATTGATAATAA
>CM040992.1:4936225-4998405 GCA_022985145.1 Pangasius djambal
TTGTGTTGTCCCTTATTATCAATGCAAAATGGTCACTAACTAAAGAGGATTTATGCTGATATTGCCCAAAAACCCTATTTTGTTCAGGTGTTTCCAAACTTTTGGAGGGCAGTGTATATATATATATATATATATATATATATATATATATATATATATATATATATATATATATATATATATATATATATATATATATGGCACGTTAAAGGGTTCATTAGTTTGTCTGTGGGAGCCATTAAAGGTGCTATGAAGATATTATGTACTTAATAAGAACAATGAATAATGTTATTATTTTATTATAATCACATATGACTGACACTTCACTATAACACATTTATTTAACTAATAATAGTACCAACCCATATACCTGTCGCCTTGTTTTACATAACAGAGACATTTGCAAAAACAAATAAAAAAAAAAATTACAGTTTCAGTAAAAAGCCTAGCTTGATTTTCCCACAAGCTCATCCTGGAGATTTCACACAGTGTTAGTTTGCCTCCCCATGTGGGCTCGTATTGAACAGTAAGGGTCAATTGCAGTGTGACTTACTGAGGGAACTGTTCACCGTAGGAGGTATATGGTTTGGCAGGAGCTCACAGTGAGATCTAAAACTCAGGCATGTTCGAGCCTGAGAAGGTTTAATTTAATCCCATCTCCGGTGTCGAGCACATTTCACCTGGAGAAACGCCACTCAGACATATAAAGTAGGCCAATTCTTTTCATAATACTACCTGGGGGAAGTGATATGTCTGCTGACAATGCGCCTTTGAAATAGTAATTCACCTTATTTTGGCACAGGGGACACTGTTAGCAGATCATGTGCTGATCTTTGAGTTTCCAGCTCTCTAATTTTAGCTTTTCCGAATATTGATTTTTTTTCCCCTTCGTCACACTGTGACCCGTCGGTCCTGTAATCGATGTCTCAGGGTTACAAGGACTCGCGGATCAGCTGTGCAGGGCAGGTAGGGAACATGCTAACTTTAGAAAGTCACGCTCTCTCGGGTTACCGAGCCGCTTTGTGTGGTTTTGAGACAGCTGAGTCATTGAGCAAGGCTGAAAGAATGAGCTTCAAAGTTGAGATTGTAAAACTCACTGGTTGTACTTTTGTGGCACCTAAATTCAATCCTCCTTTTTAACTAAGCAGTAGAACAGTTGGGGTTGTGCGGTTACAGGAAAATAATCAAGGATGGGGTTGTGTGATGTGTTTTATTCCTTTTATACCACATCACTTTACCAGCAATTAAATGGACAACACATAACACATTTTATCCATTTAAAGTTGCATTTAATGTCACGGAATGTCTCATTTCTTGTTATCACTTACATTATAAAGCTTTAACCAATTGGCAGAACATGTACCAATGATTTTGAAACACTGACACTGGAGACTCCTTCCATAAATATTAAATAAATGTCTCCTTCCAAAAAAAAACTGCAGCATATAACAATTATCCATTTTCCTTTGTTAATTAATAACACGTTTTTAATATGTTTATTAATAGCCTTAGAATATGTGAAACAAATTCTAAATATATAGATTATATGGATTATACTGCCAAAGGTTTTACAAATCATTTTCAAATAAATAGCTAAACCAGTGGTATATGGTGCTGTTTATTTACTGGTCACAGCAGAAAAGGTCTGGCATCATCCCAAATGAGTCACATAAGTCCAATAACTCAATGACTTAAGTAACTCAAATAATGCAAATAACAAACATAATGCAAATATCTCAAAAATCTCAAATAAGACAAATAAGTCAAATGATTCAAATAACACAAATATTGCAATGCTAATCTCTAAAATAGACCAAATAACACATATAATTACTTAAGTAATGCAAATAATGTAATAATGCACATCATGCTAACAACTCAATGCTAATAACTCACATAATTCAAATAACTCAAATAAGTCAAATAACTCAAATACGTCTTACTTCAGTAACTTACTTAAGTAACTCAAATACCGCAAAAAATAAGGCACATCATGCAAATAACTAAAATAACGCAAGGCTAGTAACCCAAATAACTCAAACTACTTAAAGTAATTACTTAAGCAACTCGAACAATGCAAACAATGCACATCATATAAATAACTCAAAACTAACAACTCAAATAATGGAAATAACTCAAATATCTCAAATAATACAAATGACTCAAATAACGTCAATAACCCAAATAATCCAAATAAATCAAATGTCTAATAACTCAAATACCTTAGATAACTCACACAGATCTTCCATAGCTGGCAGTGCTAACTGATGGCAGCCCACTGTGCTGATATCTTCCTTTCCTCCTCATTAAACTTTTTAGATTTGGATCCAAATCAGCAAGCTACCAGCTCTGCTTTTTTTTTTGCTAAAATCTCTATTACATCCTGTAGCAATCGCTTCATCTACATGCCGTATCACTCCAGATCGTTTGAAAACACAGTAATATATGCACCTCCAGGCGATGCACATGGGCCGGCAGGCAGTCCTGCTGACAGATGGGGGCTTTAATATGTTCGGTCTTTGATCACATCTACAGGGGACGCGGTGTTGGAAGAGGCAGATAGACCGTTTAATATATACCGTGTCCCCAGGCACAGTGAAGGAGGGGGGTGCTGGGATGGCGACATCGATGTGAAGCTGAGATGAGGCAACTTGTCTGAGGTGGAGTTGACAGTTTCTGAAATTGCGCTCTGAGTTTTTTTGACGTTGCTTCTGCTAAATCGTAGAAGGCGAGTTTTATGGTGTCAGGATGAATTTGGGTGTAGGGGGTTTTCACAACAGCCCAGGATATTATCAGCATACCATACTGGTATTCATTTGCAGCTTCGGAATTATATTTTTTTCAGGATGCACATTTTGATACTTGCTCCAGCTCCAGGGTTCCCGGTTGCACCAAGGCCTTGGAGAACACTATTTTGTTCTACTTTGTATACGTGATGGCTCAGAATAACAATAAAGCTATTTACTCTCCTCAGTCCTGAGCTCAGGTTACTGTCTGGGTGGAGTTTCGCATGTTCTCCCTGTGTCCAAGTGGGTTTCCATCAGGTTGTCTCCCCAAACAACATGCCGGTAGACGGATTGGTGATGCTAAGTTGCCCCTAGTTGTGAATGAGTGTGTGAATGTGTGTGTGCGTGGAGCTCTGGCGTTAAATCCAGGGTGTTTTCCTGTCTCAACGCCCAGTATTCCAGAGATAGGCTCCGGATCCACTGCCACCCTTGCCAGGATAAAACGCTTACTGAATATAAATGGACGAATGAGTGTTACTTGACTGTGCTGAAGATTTAAATGAGCTGCTTTAAAAAAAGAAGAAGTGACAGTAATTTCCTACTACAGTACCCACCGTTTATTCCCACATGATCCTTTAGGAAGTGTACTAGGTCTCATCCTGGTATAGCTCCAAACTGTGGTGTCTGTCTTGCTGGATTTTGGAATGCAACCACTTCCTGATTAAATTCCTGCATTAAAATAATACGTGTGAAAGAGGGTTGAGTAAGAGCAGGTTTGCAGGTGATCACTGTACATTGGATGTGTGTGTGTGTGTATGTGTGTGTGTGTGTGTGTGTGTGTGTTTGTGTGTTTGTTTGTCATTCTTGGGGTGCCCCTCGCTAATTTTCCGCCCGGCTGCTGTTAGCAGCAGCGTAGAGAGCAGCGGCCCTGAGGGTGAACCCCACTAGACGGGGGAGAATCGGGTCAGAGCCACTGGACTGGATAATGACTTTCCAAGACTCTCCACCATCCTACCGTTCCCCCTGTCTCTCTCTCTCACACACACACACACACACACACACACACACACACACACACACACTGAACAAATCTTGACACTTTTCTTTCCTCTTTGTCCTCTTTTCGTCCCACTTTAACTCCCTTTCTCACTTGTTCCTTTTTCGGCATAATGATGATGGCCAGCTTGTCCTCCTCTCTCACACGGGGCTGTCGGAGTTCGGCTCCAAGTGCTAAATATAAACCTGGCTTCTTCTCACTTTGTCTCTCTCTCTCTCTCTTTTGCTGTGCTTTGCTGAATATTATATATGTCTGTATCTCTAGAGTGTAGAAATGTCAGTAATGACAAGGTCTTTTTTGTTAATTGATGTCACTGCACAGACTAATGATTTCACCACGGAGAGGCATTTTCTTTCTTTCTTTCTTTTTTTTTTAAAGGGGAGCAATCAATCATGATTTAATCATACCACATCCAGGGCTGACAGATTATTATTATAAAATATGTATTTTCCAGTTGCAGTGTGATATGTCATGGTACAGTGATAAATCTCTGATTCAACATTTTGACCTTCTTTCTATTTCCAATCATAAATATGTACTAAATTTGGTAACTTTTTTTTTTTTTTTTTTTTTTGGCCAGGGTACCAAGAATACCAAACAGGGACATTTCCTTAGCATAGCTCATTCACAGCAATGCTGATAATTGGTTGGTCAAACACAATCGTCCTGATATTTTTACCGGATATATCATGATACAGTGATCGTTAGTAGTATTATATTATCATAATGCTTCTAGAGATTCTACCTGGAACCTTTTTTCTAAAAGGAAATCCCGCAGAATCGAAGAGTCCTTTATGGTGCTATATGGAACCTTTTTTTTTTTTTTTTTTTTTTTTTTTTTTTTTTTTTTTTTTTTTTTTTTTTTTTTTTTTTTTTTTTGCTAGTTTAGTTGCTAAAATATCCTTCTTGTTTGAAATGCCATATTTTTTCTGGTGCATTGATGAGGCAACATCACCATTTTATTATAAACCCTAAAGTTTTATATTCATTTTCATTTCTTTATCTTCAGTAATTTATTTATCTTCAGTAAATTTCGCACACAACGTGTGATCCATGTACCATTCACTAACTTCAAGTTCACTGTGTGTGCTCACTACATAGGGTTAAGACCTGATAAATAGAGGACTTAGGGTTCATTAAGGGTCGTTTCAGTGAGGTTTTAGAAGGGGTTCTATTTGGAAGGGGTTTTGTGAAAGGGAAACCCTGAGCTGTGAGGTTATATTAAGAGAAAAATGAGCAGCGGGTAATTGTTAGTGTGTTTGATAGCACTCTTTTTGTCTTTCGTGTTTTCGTTGTGGTGTAACACTGTCTAGCAGCGTTTTTCAATCATAGAACAACATGTCAGACTTTTTATCTGTTTATAGTTGCATAGACAAGTTGGTTCTTGTTGTCACTTACAGCATAGCCTCTCTTTCTCTCTCTCTTTCTCTCTTAAAAAAAAAAAAAAGAAAAAAAAAAGTAAAAAGCTCATCATGTTACAAAGAAACCGTAACTCCAGTGTCCCAAAGAGTCAGAAAACTTAAAGTTACACCTTTAAATCTGACTCAAAGCTCTGGCACTGGAGACTCCTTCCATACATGTTCAGTAAACATCTCCACAAAGAAAAGTTTACCACATCAACGATTCCACACATTTTTAAACTTTGTTTATGTGAAGCATCCTTTATAAAAGTATGAGTTATTACTATAGAAACGATAACATATTAGTTGCGCCGTTGTAGAACAAATGAATCAGCTCCTTCTCACCAATCAGAGTTGAGAACTGTGGTATAACATATTGTATATAAAGCCTTTACATGTGGTGAGGGAAAGGTTTTAATTATGAAATTTGCATATGCATATTACAGGTTATGCAAAGTAAGGACGTTTTTGTGATTTGCAAGAAGATCCCCAGGTGCTTTTTAACTCTTTTTTTAACTAAAAAAACATGTTTTCTTTTGTCTATGGGTGAGCTTCTAGCATTCTGTCATGCAGAATGGTCTTCTCTTACACCATCGCACCTTTTGGACTTGGAGGTTTTACAGTGGAGAGCATTGCAATAAAATGTCACTTAGTCGTGGTGATCAGAGTAGCTGTAGTTTGTCTGTATAGCTACATATAAGCATGTGATGCACATTCTATCTTTTTATTCTCTCTCTCTCTCTCTCTCTCTCTCTCTCTCTCTCTCTCTCTCTCTCCTTCTCTCTCCCTCACTCTTTTTCATCTTATCTCCCATGGCGGCTTCGTGCCTGAATAGGCCGCTGCATTTCAAAAGCCTCTCGTGTCCCTTGTGGCTGGTGGAGAGGGACTTTCTGTCTCCTTTCCATTTCTCACAACACGTCTTACTGCACTATTGTGCTCTGATCTCGTAAGAATATCACACTTTGCCAGGGGAGCGTTTACGCAGCAGAGGTGAATCAGAAGACACTATTGGATTGTAGTAAATACTTAAACAGGGTCTTTAGCAAATTTGAAATGCGCCACAGTACCTTTTCTCACTCGTCATTCTTTCAAATTCTTTGTCTTTACTTTTCAAAGAGCACACTTAATAAAAAAGACTGGCATCTTCTAGCATTGCTTTTCTCAACCCGGGCTAGACGATACAATATCATATCAATATCCCAATAAATATTATCATGAGTATCATGACACCTTAAACACTCTTCTCTCAATTTGCCCTTGTAAACTCATATCTGTAGATGCTAAATGGTATTGCGCAAATGCATTAAGGACAAATATGGACTTGAGCTAACAATCACCTTCCATTCATTATTTACATACAAAACATTAGCATGTTTTGTCAAGCCTATCCTTTTTAAACGTGCTTCCACTTTGCTATTTGCTAGCAAAACATGGTTGTGATACGTAGTAAGTGTTGTACCACAGCGCTGTTGAAATCCGAAATCTCAATTCTGATTGGTGGGAAGATCTTGATTCATTTCCTATAACAGCAGCTTTAACAGTAGTGTAGCTACAAATCACAGGTTTATATTCTTGCACTTGGTCTAACAGAAGTAGTCTCCATTGTCTAATTGTTTACTTGGTAACAATTAGTAGGTATTGCCCCATGGGGAAGTCTTAAGGACAGAGGAATTTCTGTGCTTTCTCGGTGACATGACAAGCTCCGTTTTTCGTTGTACCTACTTCAAGAGGCTGGTGAGGGAACGCCTATTTATAGCTGCTATAATAACAGGAAATAACTTGCTTTGTGGACAGTGCACAACTATAAATGGATAAAAACTACAACGTGTGCCACCTTTTAATGAATTAAATATTGTAATAATAGGCAAATTGCTGCAGTGTGAAAGGAATGAAACACTTTGGGACATGCTTTTATAGAAAGATAAATAATCAACTCCACTTTGTGTCAGGCTGCATCACACCACCCGTGCATTAATTATTTTCCTACAACAGCACACCATCAAGTGTTTGATTCCTTACTGATGAGCTAGTATGTCCAGTGTGTGTTAGTGTAGGCTGGATGGTCCAGCCAGAGGAGACCCCCTGCTGTCAAATCTCTCATTAATTATCATTATCAGAGCGCTAGGAGATACACAGCCCCTGGATTAGCCTCATTCATAATACTTTTAGCTGAAATACTCATCATGTTTACCATATTTGGAGATAATAGTAGGGGTTTTTTTTTAATTCTGTAATGCCATTAGAGTTACTGCGTCTGCAGCTCCAGCTCCGTCCTCATGTTTCAAATTTATACAAAGTGGAGAGGATGAGCGTAATTCGTATGCACCTCGGTCTGAGATCAAACCCGATGTCAGCACGGCACTAATAGATGAATCAGTTGGAGTCAGTTCGAACCAATGTGGCGGTGATAATATACATCTGTGTCTAAGAGAAAGCGTGACTCACTTCTCCTCAGTCTGCCAGCCTGCACTCTGTCCTTCTCATATGGACCAGATGGACTGTGTTATCAGATAATAACATCTTATTAGAGAAAGTGTGTGTGTGTGTGTGTGTGTGTGTGTGTGTGTGTGTGTGTGTGTGTGTGTTTGTGTGTAAAACTATCTGAGTCTGTCAACTGTTGGAGAAGCTGTCACATTCAGATCAAATGCTTTTCGGATTATCACACAGACCACAGAACCATGATCCAAGTGATCATAAGATGGCCTGAGTAATCCGTTAAGAAAATGCACAGTAATTCTACACAGGATGTCAGCAGTGTACAGCACATTCTGTAAGTAAGCAATAATACAATTCCGGGATGTGCTGTTACGGGAAAATAATCAGCGTGATGAAGACTAGTTACTGTCACAACAAGTGAAGTCGATTATTTTCCAAGAACAACACACCCCAAAGTGTTTTATTCCTCTTCTACCACAGTACTGTTCCCGTCATTACAATATATTTTTATTTATTATATTTATATTATATTTATTTCGAGCAATAGATCATATTTTTTATCCATTTATAGTTATGTTGTGGAACATCCACGAAGCAAGCTGACACAGGAGACTCCTTCTCTGAATGTTAAATAAACATCTCCTCATAGAAAAAATGCACCATATCAATGATTATAGATGTTTTCTTTTTTAATCTGTTTATGTGGAGCGTCCACTGTACACGTCTGTTTCTTCACACTTTGCGGTTGCTCGATATCATGACAAGCTGCGTTTTTGGGTTTTTTTTTTTGTCTTGCTAACTTCAAGAGAGAGAAAAAGAGAGGCTGGTGAGGGAACAGCTGTTTATAGATGCTATAACATAAGTGATAACAGGAACTAACTTCTCTCACAGACATTCCACAACATTAAATGTAACTATAAATGGATAAAACATACATGTCATTCTTTAATGAATGGGGAATTATTAGTGTTGCCAGATTTGTGTGGTACACGTGGAATAAAACACTTCAGGATGTCCTGTTGTAGGAAAATAATCAACTTCAGAGTAGTAACGGTAAAACAATGTTGGTTATTTTCCAATAACAGCATGTCCCGAGTGTTATTCCTTATGGAAAGTGGAAATGCAGCTGGTTGATTGCCAAGCACGTTTCCTACATCTCTCTTTCTGTTCTTGCAACGATTGCTGATCACTTATTCATCATCAAAACAAAACGTTTCACTTTTATATTACTTTTGCTTTGCTAATGATTATGTTTTAAAACATTCTACTCTGTACTTATACTGTATATACTGTATATACAGCTGTGCTCAATTGAAACACACACACACACACACACACACACACTTCATTCTCCTGATGCAACGCACTGTGCGCGTATATCACAGGTGTGTCCTGCTGTGAGACGGATCATAAACATGTTTTTACACGACTCTCAGGGTATTGCCCTGGTGCTTGTTTATTATCTGTAAAAGCAGCGCCGTTAAATAAAAGCACTCTTAACCCCGCCCCTGAAGGGGACATCACACACACTCACACGCTCGCCGTCAGTTCATTCCCCTGCATCAGTGGCGCTCAGATCCAACACACACGGCACGTCATGCCCCCTGTTGGTGATAGAGAGTAATGCTGGAGTAAAACCCAGTATTTATACTTATGTACACACACTGCATGTGTAATAAAACACTTCAGGATGTGCTCATAATCAACTCCGGGTAGTAACAGTAACACGATGTTGGTTATTTTCCTAAAACAGCATGTAATGATTGGTTTATTCCTTATGGAAAGTGGAAAAGCAGGTGGTTGATTGCGACGCTTTTGTGTTGGGGAATGTCGTTGTCATCTTTGAATTATGGGCGGAGCCTCGTCTGACCTCACTGAACACACACACAACTCTCTTATACGCTATTACTTCACACTTATACACGCTTGTTTTAACTGGTCTCTGCTACACCACACCTACAGACGAGTCATGTCACAACTTCAGACGTGAATAATTACACATTTCACAAGACTCTTTACATGTTATGCTTTACACATTTTTTCCACCTGAAGTGCATGTTTTTTTATCATGTGTGATTTTTATGCAAGATTCATTGATTTTTTTTTCATGTGATTTGTTTATTTTAATGTTTTTTCACAATTCATTCACTTTCATGTGTGATTTCTCACGTGCTATTTTCACTGATTTTCATGAGCAATTTCTTTCACAATTCATTGATTTTCACGTGATGACTTCACGTGACTCATTTATTTTCACAATTCTTTTTCCGCATAATTCATTGATTTATACGTGTCTTTTTTCACATTTCATTCATTTCCATGTGTTAATTTCACAAATGTAGTGTGTGTTTTCATTTTTCACCTGTATTTTTTTTTTCAACGTGATCCGTTGATTTTCACGTGTTACATTTTTCACATGCAGTGAACATGGCTTAATTTTTTATTTTTTTGTAACCATTCCCTTTTACATAATTCGTTGCCTTTTACGTGTTAACTTTTCACATGTAGGGGACGTGTTTTTATTTTCACAGCTTGCTTTATGAGTTCACGTGCACTTTCAGGGCTCGTGAAGGTGAAATGCACTTTCGCATGTTCTTCACATGCGATCACATATTCCTCACATCAACGCACCTGAAAAAATTCATCACGTGTGAAATGTATGTGATTTTCCCATACACACTCCTGTAATATTCTTTTCGGCTTATTGTAAACTTTACATTTAGATTTTGCTTTTTTCTTTCTGTTCTTTTTTTTTTTTTGACTGAACTCTGAACGCATTGTACCTGGGTGGTTTATTGAATCGGTCACAGAATGGGGAACAAACCGAGTGATTGGCGCTACAAAGGGAGGCGTTCTGATTAAAAACCTTTTCAGACCTGCTTAGAGCGAGGGCTGAGAGAATGAGGAACGATTGTTGCCTCTTAAATCTCCTCCATCCCTTTGCTTTCATTGCGAGTAGATTACTGCACTCCTTTCTATTCTGTCTGCAGAGTTCTTTGCGCTAGGCTGCTTAACTTTACAATACACACATCTAACACTCTCTCTCTCTACCTCTCTCTCAGTTTTTTTTATCATCTCTTTCTGGCACATGAAAAGCTTTGACTGAGGCGCTTTCCCAAACAGCCCCGGTTATAAAATGGCTTTCTCTCTCCTCAGCATGCCGCCCTGCTCTACACTGATTTGGACTTAATTGCTACGGAAGTTTGTATAAGTCAATGAGGATTAAGCGGGCAGAGTCTTGAGTGGCAGGCAGGAGGGTTTGAGAAGAAGAGAAGAATTTCTGCTTCTTCTGTACTCTCTCGTCATAACTCTACAGCACCAGAGATCCATTTGGGATTTTCCTTCTTCACTAGTTTCTAGTCGGTTGTGGTTTTGGATATTCATTCGATCAAAAGCTGCGTTTACCGCCGATCTGAATGAATTTTCTCCTAAAGTGGATACTCTATATGCAGTCTCCGTTTATATTCACCTTACACATAATCCGATCCAAATTTATGCATATGCGTGAAGCGAGATTCATATACTTGTATGTTATAATAACAGTTTCCTTCTTCACATGATTCCCGTTTGGTGCTTTCAGCTCTTTATACACTCTATGCGTATTTTTAATGAGTTTTAACTGATTTCTGTCACAACAAAACACCATCCCTGAATGTGGTCCAATTCAGGGTGTATTCCTGCCTCGCTCCTAGTGTTCCCGGGATAGACTGCCCGATCCACCACAGCATTGACCAGGATAATGATAGTGATGATAAATCAATGAGTTACTTGCTCATTAGAAACTACTCAGCTGCAAACTCCTCTAAAGATGTCAGCTTATTTTTCCTGGGAATATATCAACTTATGTTCCTGCACCTTCCCAGGAAATAATATTAATCCCAATTCATTTCCATTAAATTCCTACATGAAGGAGCATGGCTTTTAGATACTGTTTGTGGGTGTGGTTTGGGAAATTAACCTACCCTCAAAAAGTTTATGAATTATACCTGTTTGCCTCTGAGTCAAGTCTCAGAGGCTTTGAGCTCCACAGCTGTAGAGGACCTGCTAGATGAATGAGGCTCTATATATAGGAAGGCTCATGATGTATCTGTTAAACCTCCTAAGCTGGCTGTAGTTCCATAAAGAGGCTTTACAGAAGTTAAATCCAAAACTTTGCCTCATTGCTGGAATAGACTGTTAATCAAGGCCAAGATCGACTAGTGATGAATCTGCTCATCAGATTTTTCATTTTTGATACAATACTGAGTATTCGACAATAGGCAATCGATAGGATATGCAAGACTTCAGGGGACAATGTAGTGTGCTTTTGTGCTGTTTTTACATCAAAGATCCATGTCCTGCCAGTTAACACAGACATAAAATATATCACCGGATCAGAACGGAAAATTCAACCTGATCTGAATCGAGAGTTTAGGCCCGTATCGGCCCTAATACCGGTACTTGGAGCATCCCTGAAATATGTGTCAGAAATATCAATATTTAAATATGTATTTTTTTCTCTCTCATACAGGTGCACCAGAAAGGAGAAGTGTGAGAGGTCATCTGAGCCGCGCCGCTTCACCTCGGACATCAAGCAGTGCGTCAGGCTGAGCGTCCACCCCAGCAACATCTCAGTGTCCCAGTACAGCGTCACGGTGAGTCCATGCCGGCTAACTTCTTCACATCACACACACACACGCACACACACACACAGTCATTCCTAATGAGGAACACAATCCCGACACTCTCAGTTAAACCATCGGAAAAATATCACTCACTGGTTATGTTGCTGTGTATGTTGTTGCACAAGCTGAAACTTACTTCTTATAAATTATTCAACACCCTGAGAGAGAGAGAGAGAGAGAGAGAGAGAGAGAGAAAAGCAAACTGGAAGCAGCCCAGGACAAACAAGCTGTTTCTTAATCCAAAAATACTAACAGGGCTAACTTTGATTATGGGCCAAATTTAATTAGAAATACCTAACATGGGTAGGAATTAGTAGCTAATTTTCTACCTGCTACATAAATTAGCCAAGTCTCATTAGCAAACGGCACAGAGATGCGCTAATTTGCTACCTCACTTTGTGGTTTGGTTTAGTTTCACACATAATTAAACAAAGTAAAAAAAAAATAGCTAAAGGGTATGTAGGGCTGAAAACATACTCATAAAACTTCATTCATTGGTCAGAAATACAACAATGGAAGAGCATGAAGAGCACGTAAAAGAAATGATTCGATAATTATAGGAATAAGTAGTTTGAAACCTTTTTTTTTGCATCACGTCCAGCTTTTATTTTCTGAGTCCAAATCTCCAGAATGTTTTCCCATGGCATTTCTACACAGATTAATTTCTGCACCCTTAGGGCTGTACACGTACAGTTTTTTTTCTGGTGTTTGGGTCGTTTAATTATGTGCACCGAGAAAACAAACCAAACCAAATAATGAACGAATGAAAAAATTCTAATTCCGCTCTGATTTGGACTAAAATGTGTGATTTAGTCCACTTTGATTTGACTTCAAAGATTAAGTCCAGTCCTGTAGCCATGTTGATATTGTTGATTGGACTTTATAAGCAAAACAGTAATGACATCTTCACAATAAGGCAGATTAACCTGTAGTGGTGTTTATCTGTCCCTTGATGTCACCACAGAGTACTGTATGATGAAATTATTCCCACATGATATATACATTCCACAGCTTTATTCTCAAACGAGAATGAAATCCGATTTATTTGAGGTTCATCAAGGCAGCCATGTAGAGTTGACTTGGACCTTTTCCTGTAGCCGTATTCCTCCACCTGTATGCTTGGCAGCATTTTGTAATCCACCAGGTTGGGGCGGATTACCCGGGGTGAAAGCTGCACATTTCAAATCTTATTGTTTACTTTAAAAAGCTCTCACAAATGCTGGGTGCTCCTTGACCTTTTTCATTATTAAATATTTGTTTGAAGAGATTAAAGCCCACTCCATTTGCAGACTCTGCTGGGAATTTTGGATATTGAAGCTGGAATTTGTTTTGTTGTAGAAAGTAAGGAGACTTTTTTTTTTTTTTTTTTTTTAAATATGGAGATGAGTCTTAAATGAATTTCGGCCTTATGTATTTTCTGCATGTGTGATTTGCTTTTGTTAACATGGAGTGGTAGGAGTGTATTTGAGCATCAGAAACCATGTTTTTCCACCGCAACATATCCAAAATTGTAATGTTTGTACACTCACTGGAAATTCTCTATACATAGGATATGTACTCACGAATGAAATGTTATTTTTTAAGGTTATTGGTGAGTCTCTTAGGGTCCAGATGGAGCCACTTACATGCCTAAAGCTAGGTTTATGCTGTATGATGAGAGAAATCTTGTCTTCTGACTGCCGCTCAAACTACATGAAAACAGCATCATAAAGATTCTCACACTGTTCAATACCTTGCAACCAGCTGTGCACTAAAGTGACTAGTTCAATGATCTAACTAGATTGTGTAGTTTTGTGGGGTGTAATTTCAAAAGAAAAGGTCAAGACAATGAAGGTTGCTGTTGCTGTGCAGTTAGAGCCACATCCATCACCTGGGCAGTGACACCGTTGTTTGACGTTGAATTCAAATACGTGAAACCTACAGCACGTGAATAACATTGCCAAGCAACCACACCCTCTTGGTGGTCACAAAGGTGCGTCCCATTGACCTGACAGTGCTAAGTGGACTTCTGACATGTATATCGAGTCATGACCCTGAGCCCCGAAAAAAAAATGTGAAAAACTTAGTAAACAGAGTTACCCTAAGCAAAAGTGCCACACAGATTACAAAAAACACCACTGAATTTCTTTTTTTAGCATACCACAAAATCCAGTCGTATTAAATAGAGGTTTCCAATATCCTACTGGGGCCGGCACATCGGAAATGTCTAAGCAAACGCAGTATGGCAGACATATTTTCATAGTTTCATTTCAACAATGGTATTGTCAATCCATAAACAAGGTTTTCAAGATGCAGTGTTCAAACATAACATAAAGAAAATGGAGTATTTGAAGCCAGGAGTGTAGAGTCAAAGCTAAAATCTGTCTGTGATTGGTGTATTATGTTTTTATGGGTACTTGCAAAAAAAACACAAAAAAAAATCTTTGTAGGCATGTTGCAGTTTTTTTCTTTTCTTTTTTTCAGAAAGACAAAATAAAAGAGTGTAGCAATCTGCAATCTGAGATTTTGGTTCACATAGGCGCCAGTATGTTAGAAAAAAAAAAGCACTGGTAGAAAGCATAATGATATACAGTATTTCTCCAGTTCTTTGTGTATGGCAGCCAGTAAAGTAGGGAATTTGGTCAAAATCAGTGGTATTATGAATTGCAATGTATATAAAAAGATTTTTCTTAGTGCTGCTGCACCTTTGGGAAAACGACTTTATTCTAAATGAGGCCTCATATTTTTTTGGTTGGCCTTTTTTTTTTTACACAGCACTGTATATTTAAACTCTACAGTATAAATATAATATAAATGTCATCCCTGGTACAAATGTGGTTATTTGCAGAAAATATACCTTGTCCCTGCTTCGAGCCCTGGGTAACCTTTTCTGAGTTTCATTTTAATATATATTGAATACGGTGACTTTAAAAGTCTGCCAGGAATGGACAAGGAGAAACCACTCTGTTTTCTTTGTCCCCGAGGGCAGGAGCTACGACTTCCACCCATTTGTATTTAAACCCCTCTCTGCCATCACAGCAATATATTTCCATTTTAAGTAACCAGTTCTGTATGATGATTTATCAATTTCTTTCGGTGATGCTTTTCACTTGGACGCAAAGGTAATCAGGGAGCAGAGAGCCGTTGCTTCTTTGTGGATTGCATGGAGGCTTTTTGTTTATGGAGCGTGCCTCTGTCAACGTGAGGAAATTTTCATATTCATCCCAGCCGGGCGTCTGAGTTCTCCTGCTCGAAATGTAATTGGAGAAATTCTCGGCTTGGCTCTCTAAAAGGGGGAAAAAAAAAAGAGATTAAAATTACGGCATCAGCTTTTGCATCCAGAGAAATTGAGGGAGGAGGGTACCTTTCTTGCGAGCATCTTCCTTCTCATTAAATAGCAATATAAAAACAGCATAGGTCAGCCATTCTGCTGAGCAAGAGCTGTTACAGCCCTATATCACGCATGAAGAGCAGAGAGAGAGACGAGGCAGCGTCACAGACCCATTGCTTTCTATCAATATGGATATTTAGAGTTGACCTGGTTCACCTACAGTAGGCTGGTTTACAGTTGGCCTTCTAACTGGATCAAAAATGTTCTCAGCATGGACAGCTGTTTCTGATACAGGGCGTACCACACAATTGTTTTCAATCATCTCTTGTTCCAATAAACTTTCACTTTATACTTATGTGCACAACACAGAGCCGCTATTTGGTAAAAGACCAACACAGTAAATCGAAAAAGACCAGGCGAAATTTTTCCAGTCTTCAGCAGTCCATTTTTGCTGATCCTCTCAGATTCCTATTCTTGGCTGACCCGATGTGATTTTCTTCAGTTGTACCCCTCTGCCTTAACGTTTCTCCATGCTGTGCATTCTGAGATGCTTTTCTGCCCACCACGGTTGCAAAGAGTGGTTATTTGAGTTACTGTAGCCTTCCTGATGGCTCAAACCAGTCTTGCTATTCTCCTCTCCTCTGATGTTTTTTGTTTTTCACACCACCCTGTTGTAAACTCTAGAGAATTTGTTGTGTGAGTCAATATCACAGGAGATCAGCGGTTTCTGAAATAATGAAACCATCCCGGCTGGCATTAACTGTTCAAAGGTCAAAGTCACTGATATCGCAATTTGTCCCTGTTCTAATGATTGGTATGTTTGATAGTTTGCAAAATTGTTCAAGTTGTGTAATGTAAAAGCTGTAATTGCATAAGTATTCAACCTTGTTTTGTGAAACTCTTAATTGGTTCTTTTGGAAAGTGACATGGATCACATTTTAGCTTGCTAATGAAGAATGACATTTTGTGAGTGGTAGAGTTCTATATTATGCCCCCTAGTGGATTAACAGAGACTAGCTCTTTTTTCATGATTTTCAATTCGATTATGGGCAACAAGACAATTCTAACGTTCATTTGATATGCCAGATCAGAATCTTTATTGGACCGGTCCCAGTCTGTGGGCCATATGTTTGACACCCCTCCACTAATGGTCAAATCAGTCAGCCTGCATCTGCATTGTGCTGGGAGTTTTTAAATATTTGGTGTGACTATGATATAGACACTCCCATCTCTTATCATGTGTGAATCAGTAATAATCCTATATATATATATATATATATATATATATATATATATATATATATATATATATATATATATATATATATAGTATATTGTATGGAGTAGTACTTAGGACCCTTAAGGAGTTTAAGCTAAGTCAGGTTCAGTAAATGAGTGGAAGATATAAGGGCATTTTCATTGCACTCGAATGTGTAGCAGGATAAACATGGCTCCTGAAGCTCACGACTGTCATTGAGCTGTATCAGGGAGGCCGAGTCCCTCAGGTGGTTGGACACATCGGGTTTGCCTTGTTAAGCAGAGCTCCTCCAGTGTGGATTAGACAGGCTCTAAAAGCCCACCATTCAGCTGGCAAACTACAACAGGAGTGGGGAGATCTCCATGTGAGTCTTGGCTATTGCTCCTGTTCGCAAATGGCCGTCTGTGACCAATAAGGAAGATTAAATGAAAATATTAAAGGGAGACAAGGGCAAGAGCATGGAAGTAAATCAGACCTTTCTGAAATAATAGTTTAAATATTAAAGAGAAAAGGTCACAAGGTATAAAGAATGTGTCTGTGTGTGTTCAGAAGGAGACAGGGGCAAGAATGGGGCCATTACTGTCCCATGATTGGATTTGTCCTTATTATAGATTTTTTTTGTTTTGCTGTTTTTGTATTAGGTGGCACTTTTTTTCCCTGGGGCAAAGCAAATAAAACTGAAATAATCTTGGGGAGTTATATCACCAATCTCTCTCTCTCTCTCTCTCTCTCTCTCTCTCTCTCTTTCTTAGTATCTCTCTTTCTTACGTCTGTCTCTCCTGGGTACAGTGGATCACTTTAAAGTCAGTGTGGGCCTACAGATGGTTGGGTTGTATTAGGAGCAGATGGTCATGCTCAGATATTTATCTAACCACACAGTGTATTTTCTCACTTTTTTGGTGGCTGAGGTGCATCTGAAGGTTAAAGCATTTGATTTTTTTCCTCAAAACAGTAAATGTTCATGCTGTTCTGTTTTGGAGTCAACAAGTGAGAAGTACTTGGTAGAATGGTTGAAAATGGTGTTATATATGAACAGAATGAATTAAGCTTAAACCTATTTGCATTTTGATGATGTTGACTTTCCTCCTTTCTAGCTTGTCCTGGAAGCCCACAATGTTCCTGAGCTGTCCGCTGGCGTGAACTGCACCTTTGAAGACCTGGCTGAGATGGATGGACTTGTGGAAGGCAATCGTATCACTTGCAGCTCTCCTGCTGAGAAAGAGGTCCCACGCATCATTGTAGACCAAGGTGTGTCTACACAAGTTCCAAATTATTGGAGCCAGCAATGCCAGTCTTTCTCCTAGCAATGGCTCATTTGAATATCTCGAGGTTGGTCATATTCAAGGGCCAAACAAGTAGCTCCACAGTAAAGCCGTTGAAAATGTACTTGGACAGGGTCTGGTTGGGCAAGAAGAATAATCTGAGAGAGAAGACACTGTGTTGTCAAAAAAATAACACTATACTGATGTTGCTGATGCATTTTTCCCATCCAGAATCAAGTAATACATCCTGCACTTGACAATACAGCACAAGAAAATAGGTGAACAAGGCTCGGAATTAACACTAAATGCATAATAAGCCTCTGTGGTGCGACAAAGAAACAGCAAGGTACAAATAGACAAACTAATCAACAGTGAGACACAGAACAGGTAAACACAATAAGGTAACACACAAATAACAGGAAAGGGTGGAGACAGGATAAGAACAGACACAAAAACACATGATGTGAAACCAAAAACACTGTAACACTTATGATGGCAAATATCTTGTGAGCACAACATGACTGCATAAACATTTGTTTAATCTAATGATGTGTAAAATATAAGCCGTTTTTTTTAAAGAAAGCTGCATAGATCCATGATTTCTTTTCTTTGATACTCATTCATCACAATTTGCATGACTCAATTTGTATAAAAGGTTACAAAGGTAAAAGCTAGGGTTAGGATTGTGATTAGTATTCATAACTCTTCCTCCATCTTATTGATTCTTATGGAATCCAACTCAAACACTAATTCTGTTCATTTCTTTGTTATGAATCTGTCATGAGTCCAGGTTTAATGAGGTAGAAGTGGGATATTGGAGGCAGTGTACTATCTAAGAGACACCCACACATGTACTACTGTCTTTTCACATAATGTTAAAGAATTATTCATAATGCTGGTTGGAAAATACCAATAATTACAGCAATTACATCAATGGTGAGTGAAAATGGCACTGCAAATCAGCGCAGTTGTTGAGAGAGCAAAGTGTCAGCAGGAAAACAGGAGCCCTGGCTGAACTAAGATAAACACATGGCAACCCTTGAAGTCAACCAATTTAACCTCACTCGTGTCTTCACTTACTCACGTGGCACGATAATTGGAGCGGCTGGATGGGACGATGTGCCCCAGACTCCTGGGAAACCTCATTTGCATCACAGGCATTGAAGAGACAGAGAAGGGGAAAGTGAAAGAAATTGAGAGAGACCCCAGCAGAAATGGTGGTTTACATGCTCTTTTTGTTTCTCATTATCTTGCCTGCAGCTGTTGACTGGTGCAGCAGGGCATGTTTTGTAATTGAGTGAATAATCATTAGCTACACCGGCTTTTCACTGCCGTCTTCATTCTTCCTGCAACCCCTCTCCCTCTTCGAGGATCTTTTTGGCAGTGGGATTTAAGAGACTTTGGAGCTGAAGTGATTAAATCTCTTCGGATGATGATGATGATGCTCTCCACATCCACAGCTGTTCAGCCGGAGAAACAGTTTTGGCAGCATTCATTTCACTAGACGAGAGTGAGAAAGGACAAACACAGTCTCTCTCTCACCCTTGTACCCTCTGTCTGTTTTGTTCATCGCCTTGGTTGGTTAACTTCGGAATAATTGAAAAGTGCTCACATCTGGGCAGCTGTCATGAGGTGGGCAATTTTTCATCATATCAAAGTGTCGCAATGTGATGCTAATAAAGACGCCACACTAGGAAGTCCCCTATCCGGCAAAGAAGAAACGTATTTATACTTTCCTCAGCTCTTCATGCTAAAAGTATTTTATTAGTATTGCAAGTGTAGGCTATGAATCCTCTTCCGGAAGAGTACAGTGATGCACTATATCAAATTTCTACTCGATCCTAAGAAACAGCTGTTTGAATTCACCTCCATCCCTATAGGTAACCACATACCATTCTTTGCCTATGTCCTCAGAACCAACGACTGAGTTACAGCTATCCTCCCTGCTAGGATTGGTTAGCATGTTGCAACCATACTGTATTACACACAAATGTCAATAGTTTTTGGATATTACTGAGGAGCAGATGCCCCTAAGTACTTTGATGCCAGTTTTCTGAAGATATCCAAATAATCCTAGGAATAGTTCACAAAAGTATGTTTCACATATTACAAACACATTAAATTCGATGGGACGGGACTACATTCTGCAGAACGCACATTTTCATGGCATGAACAACTCAAGAGATTTTCAGTGTACACCTTATTTTATATGAGATATTCTAAGAGATATTCTAAGAGAACCTATTGTACAAAGTGACCTGTAGGGTGGCTTTATGACTGCCTGCGAGAATAATGACAGCTTTAAGCATCCTTGGAGATGGAGGAAAAGCAGGCACCATAAAATACAAAGCTTACCAACCTTCTAGGGCCTCGGTATCTCAAAATGCCTGGTTTAGTGACGATGAGCCCACCTACACATGGAGGTATAAGGAGAATGAGAAGAGAAGGTCATTTATTAACTAGCTCCCTCATCCTTTCACTATTTCTTTTCTCTTCAGTGTCATGGTAACCATATGTGTCCTGTGTGACTCATTAAGAAGGCACACTCTCCAGGGTGTGTTAGGAGGTCTACACACATACACACACACTCCAGAGATACCAGCCATCAAGGTAACATTTAGGAGGACTAATTAGGACAGATTCTTTGTCAGCCCCACTTTCCGGTGATTGATGAATGATTCCGTCTTTGTTGAAGAGACTGAGACAGAAGGGGAGAGAGACAGAGAGAGAGAAAGATGGGGTGCTAAAGAAGAAGTGGGAGATAGTGGGAGTGAATCAGAGGCAGAGATAAAGAGACAAAACAAGAGTGGGTGACAAAGAGAGGTGCGTGCTCTTCCATCGAGAGGGGAGATGTCGGCGTCCGGCTCATTGAATTAAACATGAGGTTCTTCATTAGCGCTGACAAAAGGACACCGAAAATCCTTTGTGCCTCACATTCATCAACTTGTACAGGTTCCTCCGTCTTTCTTCCTTCCTAATCTCCCTTTTTTTAAAGGACTTTGAAAGACTTTCATATGGACTTGTAGGTTTTGTATTCAAAGGATAGCAGGTAACAACATTGTGTTATGCAGGTGAACTCCAACCCACAGACTTGCTGCTTTGTTAGGAGGCATAATTATGCAGTTATACACCTGGAACATACGCTACACATTTATGCCTGTGTCTCTTATGTTCTTTTATTGAGTACTGTCAATAATGTTGATTTTTTTTTTTCATACAAGACCCAATATACAACTGTTTTCTTACAGATTTTAGGCAAGCATGCCTGAAAGGGTAGTGTTTACATGTGTTGTGAGAAATTAGGGGATGAACCAGACTTTATACGTAGGTTTCCAAGTCACAGATTACAAGTCTAGTATAAGTCCTAGTGAAGTTCAGAATCCGAAGTTGTAGGGTCCAAGTTGAGTCCAGACTCCAAAGCTTCAGATTCCTCAAGTGATTATCACTGGGCCACAACCTTTACTCAACTGTAGAATCCAAGTCAAGTCCAAATTGTAGCGTCTGTAGAATCCAAATCCGAGTCCAAATTGTAGAGTCTGAGCTAAGTCCTGGGCCCTAATCTGTAGAGTACAAGTCATGTCCAGAGTTCCAAGCTGTAGAGTCTAATTTGAGTCTGGAGGACCAAGTTATAATGTCTGAATCAAGTCAAGTTGTCTACTATAAGCCCAGAGTCAAGAGTCCCATGTTGTAGAGTCTGAGCTGAGCCAATCTGTAGAATGCTGTAGAATCCAAGTTGAGTCCAGAGTTTTTATCTCTAGAGTCTCAGTCAAGTGCAGAGGGCCAAGCTATAGAGTCTGAGTCAAACCCAGACTCCCAAGAGCTGAGTCGAGTCCAGAGTCTCAAGTTGAATAGTCTAGGTCAAATCCAGGTATCCAATCTGTAGAATCAGAGTCGAATACAGCATCCCAATTGGTAGACATACTTGCGTCTAGAGTCCCAAGCTGTAGAGTCTGAATCCAGCCCAGAATGTGAAAGTGTTATCTGTGCAGAGCTGAAGTTTTTATACAAGTGAAAATTATAGAGAATGTTAGCTTTCTCTTAGAAGTATGTTTCTAACCTGATCAGTTTAAGAGGACTAATCATCTAAATAAGAAAAACAGGAAAGGTCAATGATGATGGAACACAGTCACTTATGATGAGTGAATAGTGTCACCTGGCATTTTAGGACACATTCAAGGAAATTAGGGTGCAAACTGGTAACTTAGAGATTTGAGTTTAAGACTAATGTCCCCATCTCTGAAGTGAGCAATTATACAGCTATATTATCATAATTGACCACACTACTGCGGCCTACTTTTAAATGAAATGTCATAATTTTCTAACATGTTCCTTTGCTTTCCAGGTGACCATCAGATTGTGCAACTCTACCTCAAGTCTAAAGAAACAGGACTAGCTTTTGCCAACACAAGCTTCGTCTTCTACAATTGCAGTGTCCATAAATCGTATGTATCTTTTTATTAGGCTGTTTTACCAGCTTTCATCTCAGTGTAATCCAAACCTTTTACTCACTGCCTATTTTTTCCTCAGGTGTCTTTCTTGTGTTGGAAGCCCATACCAATGTCACTGGTGCAAGTACCGTCACATCTGCACCCATGACCCACGCAGCTGCTCTTTCCAAGAGGGACGGGTCAAGCAGCCTGAGGTGTGCCATGATTTCTCACTGCTACTTCTCACTGATGTTGTCCCATTAATGATGTTTAAACTCAAGAAAAGCTGTACCGTATCAGTGATAAACACTTGAATAACGTTTTGCCTGGCTGCTCCTTTGAGGCCAGAAATGAGCTCTGAGTTGGCCTTGATTTTCATTAAACTCTCATATGTATGTATGGAGGGCTGGAAGGTTGGTGCAGTGGATAGTATTGCCACCTCATAGCTCTAGGGTTACTGTCTATGTGGAGTTTCACATGTTCTCCCCAAGTTCGTGTGGATTTCCTCACAGTTCTCTGGTTTCTGCCGATCTGACAAGATCACAGTCTCTCACAGTCTCTCAGTTCAGCTGACGTGTCGATATTATTGGCACCAGGCACCCGCCCAAAACTTGTTAGATTAATTAAAAGGCACTTTACATTCCGAGTTTCATAGCTTAGGCACACGAGCAGTTGGAGTGTAAAAGGGAGAATCTGAGTTGAAACCGTCACTCAAAACTGTGTGCCTACTTCACTACAGCTTGTCCAGATTATATGAACTATTCCCTGTTGTTCTTCCTCCAGTCGTACAAGCATGCATAATGCTATGTAAAGCTTTAGTCCACCCCCTGGGGTTGCATGTTTCAGCCAGATGCACATGTTTGGTCTCTAACACTTAGCATTTATTAACATCTTTCATCTATCGTTGTTCTCATTTGCATTTCTAATTATTGACCAGCCCACGTAGTCAATATTGACCGAGCTAATATTTGGATTTCTTTCTGTAGTCCTAACAACTGGCTTACAACAGCAGGGATTGGACATTAGCACATATTAGTGACATTTTCCCCACATGCTTTTGTTTGACTGCTGTTTTAGTTTAGGTGTTTCAACGAGCTAATGAGTTTTACTTTGGATTTCATTAATCTGCGATACTGGGGAGGTCAGGGAGGGGGTCGGATTCTCGTTGCATTCAGTCGCTGCTTTCAATTTAATGAGTTTGAGTGTTTACCTCAGAAATTTGTGTTGGAGACAATGATGAGTCAACTTTGCTCATATAAATGAGATGGCCTTCTCGCTGACCTTCTGCATATGAAGTTCTGTGCTTTATTCCAATTAAGGGATTATATATTGAAAATGATCAGAGGGATAATCCATTTGTGCTTTTAGAATGGCTGATGAAGTCGGGAGCCTTTTTGCTTCAACACACACACAGTCAGAGTCTTATTTTCTTGATGCTACAGCACGTACACACAGATGGGGGGCTAAGCCAAATGTATCAGCACTCCTCCATGCTGACTGTGCGCAAACATAGTCGTAATTTGCATTTAAATATACAATAAAAAGATCACCTCATCATCAAAGCCTTCACATTCTGTATGTCTTCGCATTTACTAGAATTTAAAGTGCTTGGTCGTACCTTAGGAAGGTGGGAGATAATGAACAAAATTAGTACTTTCATTAAGTGGATGTTCTAGATTTATTTCCACCCATTTCTCTTAAGCTGCTCCTGCCATTCTTTCTTTCTTTGTACTCTGTTAACTCTCTGGATTAGTGAGAATTTTGTGATGCAGAGAGTTTGGTGCACTGTTTTGTTTAAACCTAAAGTGCTCTAGTGTTGCTGGTGTTCCCATTCTCACCGGGTTAATACGGCCATGTTGAGTCATGTCAGTTGGCGGTGGCGTTGGCACTTGTTGTTGTCCTCAGCTAGCCTCTGGCAGAACATGCCGTGACTAAATAACACATCTGTTTTGGCCAGACACCCAGCCTGCTTTTATTCTGAGGGAAAGAGAGCGACATGCTGCCCCTGCTACTTCTCTCCCATACCAATAGCAGCACTGCAGATTTCACGTGCCCCACATGAGCTGTGACTGGAAGAAGGTTTGAAGTGTTCAGTCAACAGAGAAGTGTTCGCCTTATCAACACAAGTTTAAATTCCAACAATGCCACACCCATCCATGGCCGGGAGTCCAAGAGATCAAAATTGGCCAGGCTCTCTGGGTGAGATGGATGCTGTTACTCTCTCCTCTGTCAATTAGAGTGACACTAACCGATCGTGAGCGCATGAATGCAATCACGGGCAGATGGTGGCCCTTTTTTTCAAGTGTATTCAGACACCCTGTGACGTTGCATGAGCAGCACTTCAAAAGTGTCTGGAGGAAGCACGTGCTAGCTTTCCCCCTTCCTGGTTTGTAGTTGTCATGTGATAGGGTAGCTAGTGGTTGGGAATTGGCAAATGATCAAATTGGGGAGAACACTGGGGAAAAAATCCCCCAAAAAAGAAGAGAGATGTGAGATCTGAGCTTGCAGGGAGGGAGAGTGAGAAGGAACACGGGGAGGGCAAATCGATCTTCCAGACTGCCTCACGTCTTATTAAGACGTTAATTTGCAGTCGTTATTGGCAGGAGGTATATGTGATTGAAGAGATAGTGTTGTGGAAGGCTGATTTCTGAAAGGCATAACTGTCTTCCTTCTATTTTCGTCTGCTTGGCTTTATCTTCCATGCAGCAATTGCTAGAAATGATTGAGCAGAGAGCTACTGTATGTTTGGGGGAGTACAGGAAGAAGGATGGGTCAAATATAGAAAAAAAACGGCAGAGGATAGATGATGTGATTGCAGCATTGAGGAGAGTGAAATGTAAAAGCACAGGAGGGAGGGAAAGAAGGCAGGATGGATGATTTGAAAGGATCAGACGCTTGCAAAGCGGGACTGGTAGTCACCCACTAGAGCTAGAGAGACAAAATGAGTCATTCCTCTACTGTCTGGATCAGACACAGCCATCTCTCACACACGTACACACACACGATCACGCTCTAATTATGGATCTGCCCATCTGTGCCAGATCCACTCAGTGTGCCAAGGCTTTTCCCGCCCTCGCTCTCTCTTTGCCTTTTTCTTTCTGCCTCCTTCTCACACCTCTTGCTGTCAGTCTTTACCGAATAAAATTGATTTCACCATCGTCCGTGCTCCTCCTGCACCACAGTAAACATGTGCAATGATTACAGTCTGAATCATTCCACCTTTCCTCCTGTTTACAAGCAAACGACGATGCACCTCCTCTCCCAATAAAGACCTACAGTGCAAACATACACAATCCCGCTCCCTCTTTTTTCTCAGAAATGTCATCATTAAATCATCATTTCATTTTTTTTAATCATGTATCATCTTTCTCCCGTTTATGAGCAGCCTTGAGCATGTGTCAGATTTTCAATATATCATTGTCAGACAGTGGAACCAAAAGTGTCAAGACATGGACCTCCTCGATGTGCATCGCAATATTATCTTTGATTTACTTATTCATTGGGATTCCAGTAAGGTTCTCGAATGTCTTTCGCTCCAGGGTGGTGATAATCAATTCTGGCTTGGCTGAACAGACTCTGAGCTTCTCTTAGTGCCTCTAGGGAGTGGTTGTGACAGGGGAGTGTGTGTAGAAGTGTCTCCACATGGACTGCACCATGCTGTGGTCTGATACTGGATCAAGACAGGGTTAATTTCTCTTAGTTTGTGCTTGCCCGTAACTGGTGACTCAACTCTGGCCTTGTTGTTGTGTTCCTGTGAGATCTTTTGTGACTAAAGCCATTGCCCTGAAGCAAGGCACCCTTAGGTTTTTTTTCTGGAGTGTTACAACCTGTTCCTGCTGTCTTCTATTAGAGAGCAGCAGCCTTGAAATGGGATTTCCATGGCCCTACTGTGATTAAATGAAAGCTAAACTGTGGACAAGTGGATATGCTTCTGTAAGTTGCTCTGTATAAGGGCACCTGCTAAATTCCATAAATGTATGTAAATGTAAAATGCTTGGCCCTGTCAGTGCTCAGTGCTTGAACCCATCAGTGCTTTTCTTCTTTGTCTAGTAATAGTTCTTGTAAACTAGTCATATAATTTTGAAAGTAAAACATCTAATTACCTTGCCTTATACAAATACAAATAGCCATGCAGTTCATGATGGAAGGAAACTTTCTACAATTTTAGCTCTTTTCTACCAGACAGCGATGGTTCCGCAAGGGCTCTTCAAATGTTTAATGGTCTTGAATTAGAATCTTTAAGACTTCCCCCAAAAGGAACAACCTGAAAATCCCTTTAGGTTGCAACATTTAACCCTTTTTTAAAATCCATTTCCTCCCAATTTGGTCGTTTGCCAATTCCCCCCAACTAGCTAGTTCTTTCCTATCACACGATTGACTAGTGTCGCTCTGATTGACGGGGAGAGAGTAAAACCTTCCCTGCTGCCCACAAAGCATGGCGTCCCCTCTCTTGGAGTCCTGGCCACAAATGTCTGTGGCATTGTCAGGATTCGAACTTGTGATCTCCCAATGACGAGGCAAATGCTACACAGCAAAATCCCCAGTGTTGGATTAACACCCAGAGTGTTGAATTAACACCCTACAGTGTTTATATATGTCCAGTTGGACATAAAGGAACTCCGAAAGTGTTAAGTCAACACTCTGCATGTTAATTCAGCACTGGGGATTTTGCTGTGTAGCCTATGACTGTATAGTAAGGTATACCAAAACTTTCAGTACTCTGTTTATGTATCTATGACCATTTCCCATTGCATAATGGTACCTTTAAAAGTAGGACGAATTCCATACTGTTAATACCAGGGGTCCCACTGGTGTTAATAGTATATGCTGCAATGCAGGAGCTTCATGGTTTGATTTACCCTTTACTCGGGATGTGGTTTTATATGACAAAACAGAACTTTCCAGTTTTTTCCTGGAAATTATATAAGAATACAGAAGATTGCTGTGCCTCGCCTCATTGTCTGGTAGAAAATTCTAACTGGCTTTTTTTTAAATGGTGGTTGTCTGATTCGAGTGACTGTTTCGAGCTCCACCCATAGGTTTGGAATTCCTGCTTGGTGCTCCTGGTACCCTGGAAAGAGGTTAGCCGAATTTAGGGCAGTGGGATCATGGGTTTGCTCTTGTACCCCTATGTCTGATGGAAAAGCATCATTTGTTCATTACTTTTGGTTGTACAGTTACACTGATATTACGTCCTCCTTTCTTTATAACATTCTGTCCATAATTCTTCAGAGCCCTCTGTATTTCTCCTATCACTGCCTCGCAAGACTTAATAACTGAAGACTCACCATTAAAGGCTTCCAGGTTGGTGTCAATCACTCGGACACATAAACCTGCAAATCTGAAGGATGGTAGACAGGAAACAAGAGACTCCTATTCCCAAAGAGGAGAGGAAAAAGTGAGGAGATGGCATGGTTGGCGTGGTGATGACAGCAATAAACGTATACATATCATGTCAGCATAATATGGCTGTAAGTTCAGAAATGACTGATTATATGAGAGTGTGTTTGTTTAAGCCCAGGAGACACACTAGACAGACGTAGCGTTATAGTTATATAGGGGTACTTTTCTCTAAAACATACTGTTAGCGTACATCAATTAGCCATGTTTTTGATCTAGGGGTTTTCCTTAGGGGGTTGGTACAACTATGATTGGGGATGGGATTTAAAGTTCAGAACTGGGGCTGAATCACAGGGCAATGCTAGGGAAAGCAGTGTGTTTATTTCCATCTGCAGTTTTAATTCTGCCTGTTCACGTGGGCGCTGAATTGGATAAGGGGCGAGGGGTGAAGAATGCAGTGTTTGTGCGTGTCTGTGCGAGCGCAAGCATTTTAGAACAACAATTATAAGTGTGGGTGAGTGTGTTTGTGTGTTTTGCATGTTTTAATGTCAGTTTATGAATTTTAATGCGAGCTATTTGTGTGTGCAGGGAAGAAGAACGTGTCTATGCGTGTGTACTGTATATGAGCATGGGGACGCATAATTGCGATAATGTTTAAGTGCTAGAAATCCCTGGGGCTCCCACAATTGATTGAGTATGCAGATTGTAGCTGAATAAAAGATTTAACACCGCTATGGTTGTTTAAACAAAAAGAGTAACAGTAAGACAAATAAATGAATGTTTTAACCTGTTTTCCAGGAGCAGTTCTGGGAGGGAATAAGGAGGGAGGGGGAGGGGGTGTGGCCTCATTTAAAATGTGATTGGCCACCTGAGCTGCTTTCAGGTACCAAAGTTCAACGAAGTTTTCAACAAAGTTCATTTTAAAAGCAATTAAATGGGAAAAGATTGAAGTTTCCACAATCCAGTTTGATTGCTTCTGGGAATTTTTTGGGAGGCTCACATGATACATGATCACATGATCACAAGAGATCTGTTGTCTTTTTGTCTGATTACAGGTAAGTACTTCGGAAAAGCCAAGACTAAAGTTTGCTTTCAAATTTATATGATTTAATCCAATAAACACATAAAAAGACGAAAAAAAAAATCTAATCTTGCTGACAAAACTGGCCAAAATACTCAAATACACAGCACCGTCAAGTTGACACTGGAGACTCCTTCCATAAATGTTAACTAAACATTTCATTACAGAAAACTTCACCGATTACACAGGTTTTTATGTGTTTATGTGGAATTTACGTGTGACATACAAAAGAATGTGTTGGGGGAAAAAAAAAACATAATCACCTCTGTTAATAATGAATAACAACTAGTGCTGGATGTTATAATGTGTTAGGATTTAATTATGCAAAAAAAAAAAAAAACACACATAACTAATAATTCAGAAAGGACTTAGCAATATATAAAGTTACCTTTGTTTATTTATTTATTTATTTATTTATTTATTGCTATTAAAGCCACTTATAAAAGAGTTGGGAGAGAAAAAAAGGAATGAAAGTAAGTGAAAAAAAATTGCAAAGGAAAAGGAAAATTTTAAAATAACATCAAATAAAATTAGAAATTTTTTAAAAAAGCTAAGAAAGGGGATAGAAAAGAGAAAACAAATATTATGCATGTTGACAAATCAATCATGATTTGCAGAAAAACAGCAACCAGTAAATGGAAAAAAAAAAATTTAGGACTCAATGGCTATAGCGTCGACGCTGATCCCTCAGGTCACCAGCAAGTTTAATCCTTACAGACATTTGACATTGCAGTGACTTTGGTCCTGTTTCAGTCAATTAAAAAAATCTGATCAGTTCATCTGTTAGTTGCAATAATAACCCCATATAAATCCTACAAACATTCAGCAACTTGTTCTTGATATATCGATTGCTACCGATTGTCTTGGACGGATGCACGGATGTACAAACAGACAAGCTGAAAACATAATTCCTCCACCACCTAGTGGCAGAGGCATAAAAATATGAAAGGGAGAAGAGAAAGGAGTTCTGTCAGAAAGGAGAGCTTACTGTTGGATGGTGCCGACAAAACAGCCCAATGAGCCTCACTTTACAGCGCTGTGTTATGTATAATTGAAATAACGGAGCGCTAAATTCGGGTGTTTGGATCCAAATAAAGTTTCACACCTCAGGTTTAGCACTCGCTGAAATCCACACCAATCATAAGCCTCTTATCACCGTAAGCCAAGAGCACTGGGATGACACGATGCCCTATATTCAGAGCACGGTGAAGTGGCACCTGTGATACACTTCTGAACTGTCTCACAAGCCCGAGAAGCATCTCACACACCCGCTGTAATTGCAGACGCGCCAACTAGAGCAGCGAACGGAAAGCAAAACCGCGCCTGTCAGAAACGGAGAAAATCATCGTGTTCACACCGTCATACTAATTCTACAGATAAATACCTGGAAAAGCTCGTAGACATAATAGTGGGTGATGGGCTTGGAGAATCGAGGGTTGGCATAAATAATGGCACCTGTGCCGCATGGGAAGAGTCCAGCAGAGATCCTTGGAGAGGATTACATGCTAGCATTGCCAGGTTCTAAAGTGAGGTACACCTATGAGGTGTCTGGTATTCCCAAAAAAAAATGAGCCAGCTGAAGATGTAGCCAAAATCCCCTATTAATTAGACAGTAAAACTATTAACCCTGATGTAATCCCACATGGAGAAACTGTTTCAAGTATTTTCACACCGATAACAGAACCCATGCTGATTTATCAGAGAATTGTCACAAATACAGCTCTCCAAGTTACAACTAACCATTAGGCAGGAATGACATCATTCCTGCAATTCAAGCTTCTAAAATAACTTCGACATTAGAGATACATCGCAAAAAAAAAGGTTTCGTTTTACTTTTAGTAGCATAGTCACTAATAGACAATATATGTACACTGTCTTGCATCTACAACTGTTATAAAGATAACTAGACCGAAATAGATAAGGCTAGCCAACTAGTTAATGCTAAGAGACTATAATTATGGCTTTGTACGTGGGAAAATGTGCCGTTTACAAGCATAGGAAGGCAGCAAAAGACAAGACGTCTACATCTTTAAAGAGATTAGTTTATACAGGTCTGTGTGAAGTTAAAATGGATGTTTATCTGCGTCACATGATTTAAGAAATGCGTGCGAAGATAACTGCCCTTTAATATAATAATTGACTCCAAATGTCAAGGATGGCTCTCCAAGTGTCACGTTCTACAATAATGTCGGGGCGCAGAGACAAGAGTGGTGCAAGACTGAGGACAATCTGAGGACATCCTTAGCAAAGATACAGTAAAGAAGCGGTGGCATGAATGCATGCAATTATGCCATCATTATGAAAATAAATGAATAAATAAATAAGGTAAGCTGACTCAAGACCACAATGTGATTAGAAAAATAGATGCACTAATACTATAAGACATTAAAAACATAATAGCTTTAGTGTTAAGCCCTTCAAGGGTGGACATAGTCTAAGTGTAGCTTTCAGGAGCAGGACTTACCCAGAAGGCACTGCGAGGTCTGATGTAATCTTTTTTTAAAAACAGCAATAACAAAAACGTCATTTGATTTGCTCCATTCACACGGGGTCTCTATGCAGTCAAATATGATTATGACAGCGGACATAACGTTGTTACTAGCTAGCTCTTAGCAAGTCCGCTAAAAGGCGAGTTGGTATCATATAGTCAGAAGGAGATTGTTCTTACTGCCGAGGCTTTTATAAATCCACTTCCTGTTATATCACACTTCCTAAGCTCAAAGAGACCACTTGTATGAAGTATTTGAGGTGAATAGATCAAGGGCATGTTATAAATGCATGACATGTCTCTAAATATCACTTGAAACAGGGTTAAGTGGAGCTGCCCTGGTGAAGGAAGGAGAGTGTAATGAAAAAACATTTTTTTAAAAGGTATTTAAGAGTGTAATGTTCATGGAATACAATTTTTTTTTCTAAATGTAAAAAGTGTAACGTTTATGGATTTTTTGTTTATTTTTGTGTTTTATGTTTTGTGCCATCATACAAGTCCCTGTAAATGAGTCGTTACTATGGAAACGATAACGTATTAGAACGAGTGCATTAATATAAACATGTGAATTAATTCTGACGAATCAGAATTGAGAATTCAGCAGCGCTGTGGAATAATTATGACTATAGCATGTCATGTAGTTAGAGATTGATGCTAACGGGGTGGTCAGTCATGTGTGTGTACGTGTGTGTGATATAAGATATGTGATTAAAAAAGCCGACAAGATGTTAGTGAAATCTAAAACTCAGATTCTCAGAGCACTTGTCACAATGAAAGATGATGAGACTGATTTTGTATGCATGGGTGACTCACCCTGTTTATCCCGCTCATTATGGATTTCTGTGACTCTCTGTGTGTGTTTGTGTGTGTGTGTGTGTGTGTGTGAGAGAGAGAGAGAAAGGTTATCAGCAAGGTTCCTGTTTCTGCTCAATTTGAGAAGTCTGTATTCCTCCTTCGCGAGAAGTTTCTTCAAGCTACATCCAGTAGCTTCCTCAGTAAAACTGTTTAAGATAAAACTTCCATTTTCAGTGTGTTGATAGAAATGGTCAAGCTTAACACATAAACAACCATCCTTATGCTCATCCTTCGCTACTCCGTCTTTTACATGATCTATAATTGCTTTTTTAAAGCCATTGTTAAGCTTTTTTTATGTGCAAACCAGTCTGCCTTTCAAATAAAACCTAATAAAACAAGTGCATGTGTGGGGACAGGACGGAAAAGGCCACACACACTCTCTTTCTGTAGTGTTACACTATAATAATAATAATAATAATAATAATATTATTTATTAATAATAAATTTAGAAAATGACTTTACACCTGAATGAGTTTCGTTTTAGGACTTTTTGATGATTTTTAAGGAGTTTTTATAGTTTTGTACAAATGTTGCCAGATTTCAGCTTTAAAGGTGCAGTCAGGAAATCAGCTTTAAAGGTGCAGTCAGGAAATCAGCTTTAAAGGTGCAGTCAGTGATTTGACATTTGGCGAATTAACACAGACTCATTTGAAACACAGTAGTGAATTGGGGGGAGGGGAGTGAGTATAGAATGAAAATGAAAAGACAGCTGTTGTGGTGACATACAAGCTGCCAAACTGAAAAAATAAATTTATGCATATATTCAGGAGCTACGTCTATCGAGGCAGATTAGGATCAACCAAAAATCTACCAACAGAAACATGTTTTTATGGGCCACTTTAAGGCAGGCACATAAACAACTGGCCCAGTAATGGATGCTTATGGACCTTTCTGGATGTTTCTGGTCAGGCAGTGCTCAGTAAGCTTATGAAAAATAAATACAGTCTTTCTCTTTTTGTGCCACACCCAAAAACCCTGCTTACATTAGAACGCATGAATGCTAGTGCGAGAGGCGGAGTTTTCGGAATTAGCATGATTAACATGATTGACAAGCACGTAGAGACACCTGATTGGATGGTGATGGGTCTGCTGAGCAGATGTTTTATTGGGTACTTATTACAAAATGTGTTCAGACTAAAAGAAAGCACTGCCTTTACCTTTAATCTGGCATCTGCATACTAAACTGTATATTATGTGGCTCAGTTCCTGATCCAGTAAACATTCGTCCTCCTACAGGAATGTCCCCAGCTGCTTCCTGCTGATCGGATCCTGGTGCCAGTGAACGTGGTGAAGCCCATCACCCTGCGTGCCAAGAACTTGCCCCAGCCGCAGTCAGGCCAGCGTGGCTATGAGTGTGTGCTCACCATCCAAGGGGTGGAGCAAAGAGTCCCCGCCCTCCGCTTCAACAGCTCCAGTGTGCAGTGCCAGAACACCTCAGTGAGTGTATGAGTGTGTGATCTAAACACAATGTAGTGTAAAAGTATGCACATTTTTATGTCTGTGCTATTAAAGTCCTCCAATGATAAGAGTTAAAGAGGAGCTACATAACACATTCATAAGCACTGCATAACTCATTATAGGATTTATGAATGTCTTGAGGTCATGAGTTGACATTGGAAGTTTTATCTAGTATGTCTTTGTTATTGCATGACTTTTTTGTAATGTATAATGCATATAATGTACTTTTAATATTGCCCTCACCTTATAACATGTTCATAAGCCATTATTAACCGATATGCTAATCATGCATAGGTGCTGGAATGTTTGTGTCGAACCCTTTGTATATAACCCTAACCCTAAGCGTCATAACTTTCAGAAGTGCGTAAGTGCATCATTTATTTAATTAAGTTTACATAGCCATTTATAAAAACCTGCGTTAGAGCATGAATAAGCCATGTAATGAGTATTTATAAGGTAGTAATAAGCACTAATGAAGGCCTTCAAAGAACAGTGTGAGCAGTCCCCTGCCATGAACGAGTCGAGTCGAGAACATGTTACTCTGAGAGCAGAGAGGTTAGGAGGTCTAGGACATTCTTGTTCTCGTTCTTTGTTTTTGAAGAGTCCTTCTCTTTCCTGCTTGTTCTCTTTTTGACTCTGTTGGCAAAAATGATAAAAGCTTTTTCCATCTGAATACAATTACTCAAAGTGCTCTCTCTCTCACTCTCTCTATCTGTCCATCTCGGTTTCAGTACTCGTATGAGGGGATGGAGATGAGTAGCCTCGCTGTGGAGCTGACGGTCATCTGGAATGGAGATTTTAGCATCGATAACCCGGCCCAAAACAAAGGTGAGCCCTCTCATCCATCTCCATGACAACGGGCAACATAAACGTCAATATTCCATTTCTCTTTTTTAAACCCTTCCAAACTCTCCACTTCTATTGTATCTTTACACTATGTGTGTGTGTGTGTGTGTGTGTGTGGGTGCATCTCTGAGGAGAAGGTGCAGTGTGTGCCCACCTGTTAGTTGACCTTCTAGAGCTCGGCAGTTTAAGACAGTTGATCCTTAGCCAGCTGTCACACATGGCAGTCCAGAGACAGAGAGAGAGAGAAAGAGAGAGAGAGATGGAGACCAAGAGACTGAGAGTGGGAGAGAATAAGACCCTGTGCTCCTTGAGAGTCATTGAAGCACATGTGTTCGTTTCCAGCCGCCAACTCCATCCCTCTTTACAATAAGACTTAACTGTGAGTTGATTGGTTGTGGCAGCCTACCTAAAGGGAAGAACTGAGGCACATCATGTCCAGATGGTACCAGCATCCGGGGGAAAAAAACAACAAAAAACTAAAAACAAAAGTACTACTTCTAGGTAGTAATTCTACTAATTCTGCACATATTCTATAAACAGAATTATAAACACACAAACTGCATTTTTTGTCTTATTACCTTGAAGAGAGACACAAAAAGAGTTACCACTCTGAAGTGGATTACTTTTTATTTAATTTATTTTTTTAATTAAGGAAGAATACACGTACTTTATATCTGTATTGTGATAAATAATTGTAATAAATAAAGCACTTCTTGCAACTGCAGCCATCTCTGCCACGTGACACATTTAATGTGGAATGTTTCAGGAGGCAGAGACGGCTGCAGTTACAGGAAGTGCTTTATTTTAAAAATGGCAGGCAAAAAATTCCACCTCGTAAATAATATAGTTGTCAGAAACAAGCAGAATGTCAGCTGATCAGGGCAAAAACCAGGTAATTGAAAAATAATAATAATAATAATAAAATTGTATATAAATTTTATATATATATATATATATATATATATATATATATATATATAGTCCAGGTGCATTAGATCAGTAATCAGCTTGAGCAGGACAATGAGTGTGTGTTTGTGTTGGGAATTGTAGTCCATGGCGGCCATGCTTGTAGGCTGTAGTGCATTCTGGGGAATGGAGTCCCGCAGATTCCCGCATTGACATGACAGAATGTCCATGTAACTATTTATGTCCTGTTATCGCTTACATTATAGTACCTATGAACAGCTGTTCCATCACCAGCCTCTGACAAAAAAAGTAGCTTGTCATCTTACCTAGAAGCCACAAAACAAAAACTCCTGTCCTGATGATTTTCCTGTTTCAGAAAACATGCAGTGAAAAGTTACAGCTTTACCTCTGACTATTGCAAAGTGCTAACACTGGAGACTCCTTCTACAAATGCTAAATAAACATCTTGCAGAAAACCTTTTTTAATACAAACATTTTTTTATTCTGAAAATCTTATAATAATAAAAAAAATCCCTTGAGAAAAGAGAAACAGTTTCTCCGATTGTTTGAGTGGAAAATCTTAACCATAGTGTGTAATGAGTATTACATACAATAATTGTTGCTATTCTCTTAAGGGGTGCCAGTAATTCTGGAACCGACTCACTTATGTGTTTTCTTAATACTTAAGGTACATTTTAACAAGCTGCAGTTTACAGTAATCTCATGTAGTGTTTATTAACCAACTTGTGGTTTAAAATAAGTAAAATAAAAGTAAAAAGGCTTCAGATTTGGGCAAATTTCAGCCATTTCAAAAAAAAACATCCTGTTATGGATTGTGGTTGTATTCATTATCAGTTCCCATTAACTTTGTGTGACCAGCGTGCCAGACAAATCCGTGCAAAGCTGAGAGACGGCATATGGTCTGCCGCAGTCTTCAATCACGTTTAAGGAATATTTCACGATACAGAATGTGTGACATTGTTACAGGATTGACGCGGCCATTTTTTGTGCAATTATTCTGCGATTTTCAAAAAGGAGACGATTGTGTGGGAGTGACATTAAATATTCACAAGCTTACTTGACTGTTAACAAAACATACACAGCATGCTGAACAACAGAGATAATTAGCCAGATAGAATCGCTAGTACTAAAAGGATGTGCAGTTGGTGTGATTTGCCAACAAACAGGCTTCCAACCGGGACAACTGGTGTACACACGTTTCATATTGAGGATTATACCACAGCGCAAGTGAATGCTGGAGTCTGACTGATCAGAAGGTGTGCATTATTTTCATATAACAGCACGAGAAGTAACAGCAGTAACATGAACGATGTGTGAGAGAGAAGAGAGAGAGAGAGAGAGAGAAAGCAAGGCTGGTAAGGGAATGACTGTTTATCGCAGCTATAACTTTCTGTCACTGAGAACAGGAACTAACTTGCCTCTCGACATTGTAATTGTTGGCAAATCTCTGTGGTATAAGCAGAATTACATGCTCCAGATGGTGCTGTTGTAAGAAAATAATGCACTTTGGGGGTAGCGGCACTCCACTGGTGCGTCTTGACGCATCACACCCCCCACACACACACCCAACATGCATTATTTTCATATAACAGCACGGTCTGTTGTGTGTTTTTCCTTACCATATGCCTGAAATAACATGATACAGGAACATTAGTACCATAGAAAACACTCGGCGATGCTTACAGTTTGATGTAAAAGTTTGCACACCCTTAAAACCAAATGTAGACGTGTAGTATAAACGTTAATCGATACCAACACAGTGTTGAGTGACAAAAATGGTCAAATAGTGTATGCTGTTAACAGTGAAAATAATTTAAGTTCAAATGTCTCCACACCAGTTATCTCTAACAGTGAGAGGTAAAGCTGTAACTTAAAGTTTATTGACATGGTAAGGTCTTCAGGAAAGAGGAGTTTGCACTTTCTGATTTCTCCGTAACAAGACAAGCTGCATTTTTTGGTTTTATGACGAGAAAGAGTAGTTGATATGAGGTTGGTCGTGTTAGTGTTAACAGGAATTAACTCGTTTCACAGATTTTCTACAACGTTAAATGTAACTGCGTACTGACAAAAGTATTAAATGTCGTTCTTTAATAAATAAATCGTAATTGCTGGCAAATTTGTTGTAGTGTAAGAACAATAAAACACATCAGGCAGCATCACAACCATATCTTTGATTATTTTCCTCTAACAGCACACCCCCAAGAGTTTCATTCTTTTTATACCGCAGCAATTTGCCAATGATTACATTTTAATCATTTATCATTAAACAAAACATCATATTTTTAACCATTTATAGTTACATTTAATGTTGTGGAACATCCTGGAGACAAGCCGGAAGCCTTAAAGTCATCTGTCCTGAAGACTTTCCTGAGTCTGATGCTTGAGATTCCTTCCATAAATGTTAAATAAATATTTCCCTACAGAAAACTTTGCCTGATTATATTTTATTATTTATTTATTATATTTCTTTGTGAAACAGCAACATATCATTTATTTGTTTATTATTAGACTTAGACATTAGCCTATGTAGATCGTCCTCCATAATTAGTTGTTACTATAGAAGCGATAACATATTAAAACGAATGTATTGATATAAACCTGCAATTTGCAGCTGCACTACTGTCAGAGCTGCTGTTACAGAAAATGAATCAACACCTACTAAGCAATCAGATTTGAGAATTTAACAGTGCTGAGGTATAGCTATAACGATGCTCCTGATAGTTCATCCTTCCGAGCCCTCCATCTTCTCCCTCCGTTCTGATCAGATCCAATCATATTTTATTCCACCCTTTCCCACACTGACAAGCTAACAGTGCAAAACCCAAAGACAGCCTCCGTATGACAGCATTCGACTATGTGCGATGTGTGACAGCGCCGTTCTCAGATGCACACTGCTGTTTTGCGTTCCACAAAGACCTTTTTTTTTCTGCAGCTCAAATACCCAAATACAAGCGAAAGAAGTCTGAGCATTTACAGCCGTGCTGTGTCTTTAATGATACGTTACTGTCACCGGTGCATTTCAGAGCTCTGTGGCATACCAAAAGAGACAAACGACACATCAGTAGACAATAAAAGGCACCTGCGCATAAAAAAATGTGAAGACTGGGAGTGTATGTGTGTGCATGTACAATGTAGTGTGTGTGTGTGTGTGTGTGTGTGTCTAAGTGGAGAGTGAGCTAATTTAGGCAGAGGAGGAGAGAAGAGTGTAAGATTTCTCCTCCTGCCTGAGTGCTTCACACGCCGAGTCACGAGCACCAAACCACCAAAGCTGCGCTGTTCTGGGGGAATAATTTGATGGACGGAACATCTACCGAGCCAGCAATTTAAAAAAAAAAAAAATGTCTGTTGTAGTTGCTATGGTGACTGCAGAAAGGGAGAAGGGGCAACTGAAAGAAGGAACTCAATTCAATCGATTCATTAATTCTAATCATTCAAGTAAAGTAACAGTAAAGCAAAAAAACAAAGAAAATAATAAATGAACAAATACCTGGAGTACACGACTAACAGAACTGTCCTATTCTTATTTAGCCACATATGCTATGCTAACCAGCACTGTGCTAATAGTGCCAGCTTGCCTATTGTAACCTCTCCAGCAGCTAATTACACTTTAGAAGCTTTAGTAACTAGCTAAAAGGTTATGTTGTAATTAAAACCAAGTTATCTAGCATTAGAATAACTATTATATTGTTTAAACCAGTCACAAACAGATAAAACTAGCTAATGTTGTGCTATTATATTGTGTAAACCAGCAGAAAGGGTTTCTAGAAAAATTAGCTAACATTAGAGTAATTATTATACAATTAACACTGTTAACAGGGGTTTCTAGAAAGCTAGCTACAGTTAGATTAACTATTATGGGATTAACACCATCAGCCAGGTTTGCTAGCAAGCTAGCTAACACTATACTATCATTGTGTAAACCAGTAGCCAAGGTCTAGCAAACTAGCTAACTGTAGGCTATTAGGCTATTGTGGCTATTGTGTAAGGGTCTCCAGCAAGCTACCTAATATTAGACTAGCTATTACGTGTTTGAAATCATTATCCGGGTTCACTAGCAAACTAGCTAATACTGTGGTACTATATTCTGTAAATCAGTATCCACAGTCTAGCAAACTGGCTAACAGTAGGCTAGCTATTATAAACTAGCCAGTCTTGATGGCAAGCAAGACAACATTAGATCAAATATTATGCATTTAAAATCATTAATTGGGGTTGCTAGCAAGCTAGCTAACATTAGTCTAGTTCAGTGGTAGCTCAGTGGTTAAGACGCTGACCTACTGATTGGAAGGTCATGAGTTCAACCACCAAGCTGCCACTGCTGGGCCCTTGAGCAAGGCCCTTAACCCTCAACAGCTCTATTGTAAGTCGCTCTGGATAAGGGCGTCTGCCAAATGCCGTAAATGTAAATGTATAAATGAGATAATTGTAGTGCTCTGGATAAGGGTGTCTGCCAAATGCTGTAAATGTAGTCTATTATTTAATAATAAAAACTATTAGCTGGGTTTACTAGCAAGCTAACACTGTGGTATTACGTTGTATAAATCAGTTTCCAAGGTCAAGCATCCTAACTAACAGTTAATTATTATATTGTGTAAACCAGTAGCCAGGGATGCTAGCAAGGTACATAATATTAGACTAGCTTTTATGTGTTGAAGATCATTATCTGTGTTCACTAGCAAATGAGTTAACACTGTAGAATTATGCTGTGTAACCCGGTATCCAAGGTCACTACCAAGCTAGCTAACATTAGACTATTATTTGATTTAAAGGTTTGCTGTAAAAATAGCTACAATTAAGTTGGCTATTATACTGTGTAGACCTGTAGCCAGGGTTGCTAGCATTAGGCTAAATATTACATAATTAAATCTATTAGCCGGTTTCACTAGCTAACATTATGCTATTGTATTGTGTAACCTGTCTAGCAAACTAGCTAACAGAATGTTATTATATTGTGTAAACCATTAGACAGGGTTGCTGGGTATTATGTGAGTAAAATCATTAGGCAGGTTTGCTAGCAAATTGGGCTATTGTGTTCTGTAAATAAACCAGTAGCCGTGTTTGCTAGCAAGTGTTAACCGCCATGCTCAACAGATATCGAGTTCCGGGGTGGGAAATTGCAATAATTACCTTAGGTGCGTGTAATATACATTGTTTTTGTTTGTTTGTTTGTTTGTTTTTGTTTTGTTTTTGTTTTTTTATTTAAATTGAGATGCTTTTGACAAAATGGCCAAAAACGTTTGAGTTGCTAGTGAGTTATGTCATTCACTTTTAGACAAGTTAGCATTTGTGGATAAATGTCATGTATTGACCTGTTCCTCCATTGTGTGTGTCTCTCTCTCTCTCTCTCTCTCTCTCTCTCTCTCTCTCTCTCTCTCTGTGTGTGTGTATATGTGTGTTTACAGTACACCTGTATAAATGCGACGCAAGGCGTGAGAGCTGTGGTCTGTGCCTGAAGGCTGATCCGCTGTTTGGCTGTGTGTGGTGTAAAGGGGAGAAGCGCTGCACTCTCAAACAGCACTGCCCTCATCCACAGAGCATGTGGCTCGAACATAACGGCATCAACAGCAAGTGCACAAACCCAAAGATCACCAAGGTGAACACACACACACACACACACACACACACACACACACACACACACACACACACACACACACACACACTCTTACTTTTGATCCTTCTTTCCACTGCCAACTGACCTGCACCATGTATAAGTCCCCCAGCTGAGAGTGCCATCAAGAAAGGTAACTGAGAACTTCAAGAGTACAGAATGGGTGGAGTACAGGAAATGGGTGGAGCTAGAAACAAACCAGAGCACTGATTGGTCAATCACAAAATCAATTAGAGGTGGGAAAATTGTCCTGTCTTTAGTGCTCTCGCTGATAAAAGGCAATCTGTTGTTTCTGGAACAGACGGAAAATAAGAATATTCCCACTAGACTGCTTCTTATCTATGCTTGATGATCTTTTTTTGTATTTCACTGTAGCCAGGTACAATCCATTGGAGAAAAAAAAAAAACCATTATAGTATTTTTTTTTTTAGTTCTCCAGTATTTCATCATGTGACAAAATGATTTCTTATAAAGTCTTCGGCTCGGTTTTGTTTCCTGAGGCAGAAGACAGTGTTTTTTCAGGAGCAGCCACTGGGATTTCTTTGGCCAAAGCAAAAAAATAAAAAATAAATTGCTTTAGATGAAGTCAATGTGTGTTGTTCTTGTTTAAAATTTTATGAATCATAGCACTGAATCAGTGAGCTTAAAGAATTCCAGCAGTTCATTCACATCCTCGTGATTGAAAGCTTCTCAAGCTGAATGACTTGAAATGAAAAATAGGACTGAATCAAATAATGAGTCTAGTCCTGACTTGTTTTTGAATTGATTGAATTCATTAGGCCTGTGTGTCTCCTCCACTCTTTTTTTTTTTTCCTTTTTTGTATTTTTTTTAAATGCATTTTGCTGAGCGTTCTAATGCGCTTCATTACAGTGACATCTCTGATGGAGAATCTTTAGTTGAAGTAGAAGTGGGTGATGATTAAGTGTTTTCCTCCACCAGCCATCAATTAGCTTGTCAAAGTCACAAATCTAATCATCCCCTAATGAAAAGAGACAACTCTCCCCCTCTCTTGCATGCTCTTTCTTTCGTTCGGCAGAAGCCAGCTCGGCGCTTATCGGAGAAAGCGCTGTAATATGCTGCGATAGCTGTTAATTGCGTGCATTGTAAAGCTGGAGATTAGTCTCGGTAGAGATTTTATTAGGGTCTGTTATTTTGCAACTGTCTACTATAAAATCTGGTCTAAAATACAATATTCCAACACAGGGCCACACATAAAGCATTCAGTACTTCTTCATGTGTGCTGTTGGGTTGTAGCAGCCATGACATTTTGAAATTTTATGAATGAATAAGGAAAGCTTGGATACATGTACATTGCTACAAGGTCATTTAATTGTTTTTTGTCCCATAGTGTCATTTTCACTATTAAAAAAGAAGGAACATGTCTAACATTCACTTTTCATTCAAGGTCAGGTTCTTGACATTAATTTTCAGCAGCATTCTACTCCTGGGGGTCACACCGCATTGACAAACAAGCTTAATACCTTTTCCTCTCAGTCTCATGCCTGTGTTTCCAAATTTAGAAATGTTTCTTTTTCATGCCTTGTTATAACCACTATGAAGTCCTGTAATGAAAACGACCTCTCAGCATGGTGTTTAAGAGATCACAGCTGAGCTGGGAACAAAGCCCCAGTGACAACAGTCGCAGTGCAGTTAGCGATGGCTGTTTTCCTTTGGGATCTAGTGTAAAGGTTTGCCAGGATGACTGATGGACAGACTACACTGTGATAATAGCACAGCTGTGCGTACACTACCAAAGTGATGACCTCTGGGACAGATCACAACTGACTTGATAGAGTGTAATCTGTCTCATTGACCTCCTTTGTACACAACAGCAGTATATTTCCCAAGTGGACGATGCCAGAGATTTCACTGAATGGCAAGTTATTGATAGTAATTCCAACTGCAGCCCTGACTGTCATTCTCTAGCTCTCTCAAAAATGATGGTTTGGTAAGTATGATCATCAAGTTATTTTTTTTACAATAGAGATGTGTGCAGGACTGTGTTTTAATCCCATTCCCACCACTTCTGAAGGAATTCTGACCGATCCCATCCGGTCCTGCAGATATTTTGACCAATGCCGCCCACTTCCAAAGGAATTCTGAATTCTGCCTGTTCCTGCAGAAAGTTGGACTAATTCCGCCCACTTCAGAAGGAATTCTGACCAATCCTGCCCACTCCCACAGATAATCTTTGCCAATCCCTCCTGCTCCCAAAGGAATTCTTACCAATTCTACCCACTCCTGCAAATAGTTTGAACAGTCCTGCCCACTCCCAAGGTAAGGCCTGACCAGTCCCACCCTCTTCTGAAGGAATTCTGACCAATCCCACCTACTCTCACAGACAGTCTTGACTAATCCTGCCCACTCTTACAGACAATCCTGACCAATTTCACCTGCTCCTGAAGGAATTCTGACCAATTCTTCCCACTCCTACAAATAGTTTGAACAGTCCTGCCCACTCCCAAGGTAAGGCCTGACCAGTCCCACCCTCTTCTGAAGGAATTCTGACCAATCCCACCTACTCTCACAGACACTCTTGACCAATCCTGCTTACTCTTGCAAATGTTCTTGACCAATTATTCCTTCTCCTGATGAATTCTACCCATTCCCACAAACAGTTTGACCAATATTTCCAGCTCCTGAAGGAATTCTGACCAATCCCACCCGCTCCTGCAGACACTCACACGGACACTCTTGACAAATCCTGCCCACTCCCACAAGAAATCTGACCATTCCCTCCCACTCCCACAGACACTCTTGACCAACAAACTAAGCTGGTTCTCTTTGTCAAAATATGAACATATTAGTCATTTAAAGCACAGTGGTCCTGTCCAGGATAAAGCATTTACTGATGATGAAAGCAGTAAATGCATCATTCAGCACTGCATGAGCAGCCTATACAATCTCATGTTAATGTACGTGGCCTTTCTTTGAACCATAAGGTTTATATCTGACTGTTTGCTCCTGCCAAGCTAGAAAGTGAAAAAGGTCAAATGCAAGATAATCTGAATGTTTAAAGGTCCACATAACAGTGAATGGTAAAATGAAGCAAACGCCAGTAAGCAGCATTTCTGGCGTAATCGGATTGCAGTCTTCACCGTAAACTAGACAGTGACATGACTATTGAGATGCATCAACATCTGAGATATGATTAAAAAAAAGATTGCTATGTGAATAACTATTTCCCTTGTGTCCCTTGGGTTTGTTCTCATCTCACTAGTTTATGTTTTTGCATGCTGGTGTCTGCATCTTTCCACAAAACAATCTGTATCTATAGATAACTGCAGTTTTTTTATTTTCCGCTATAGGCAAGGCTCAGCTGGGCTTGCAACTCATCATTATTCATTGGAAGACACACTCATTGGAAGCATTGTAGCTCTGACAGAGAGAAGTCCAATTATCGTGCTGAACCAAATCTTTCACAGGTGCAGAGAGGAAAGAGAGCAGGGTTACTGACTCAGCTCCCAATTGCTGTTGGCTTGTACCAACCGTAGAGATCGCAAGGGGGTGGGACGCGCACATGTTTTTGTCTGTTTGGATCAAAGCTTCGATGATGATTGTTTGTAAGCATGTAATGTCATTGTTTCTGTGCAGATTACCCCGCTGCGAGGGCCTCGGGAAGGGGGTACACTGGTGACAATCCGTGGAGAGAACCTTGGCCTGAATTTCCACGAGATCCAGGGCAATGTTAAGGTGGCCGATGTGGAGTGCACACCCGTACCGGAGGGATACATCCCTGCTGAGCAGTGAGTCTCTCAAACCTCAAAACAAACACTGTCTAAACTTTCCAGCCCAATTTCCCTGCAGCATAGTTCCAGATACAATTAAATTAGTGCCGTAAGAATTCATTTAATGCTTTGGCCATGTTTCATTTGGCAGATCTGGAATAGGATTTTTTATTTTTTTTTAATGTAGCTCTTGGGGTTTTCTGGGTGTGAGTTGTTGTTTTTTTATTACTAATGTGTACTCAAATAAAAACATTTATTTTATGCTGCATTCGTAACTTGCTTCCTTCCTACCTCAGATTGTTTACATGATGGTTGGGAAAGATTAGTATGCAGAGAAAGCTAGCACTTGTTGCATTTTTGCTGTAAAACCCTACCACCAAGGCTTTCGCTTTCAGAGAAAGTTCCAAGTAGAGCTCTTTTAGGAAGCTAACAACCCTTAACTATCCAAAGAACCATTTCAAATTGCAATTTATGTAATTGTTCGTTAGAAAATCTTTGTATCCTGTATTATCAAAATTACCTAGTATCCAAATGTATATTAAATATCTACCATTTTGCTGAATTATCTATAAAACTGAATGATGTATATTTTAAACACACAATTTTTGAAATCTCAAAAATCTGCTTAAAAGCCTTAAAACATGCTGCAATTTCTTACGCTTGATTTGTACTATGGTTGCCTCCATGTTAAAATGTGCCACAGAATTATTCCAAGTGGTGTTGATTAATTTTCTATAACAGCAGCTCTGACAGTAGTTCCAAATGCACAACATATTACAGGTTTTTATTAATGTACTCTGTAGTGACAACCTATACACATACTTTGACATTTGTTTAGCAGTTATGGAAGGAGTCTCCAGTGTCAGCTCTTTGTCACAGTCAGAGGTAAGGCTTTAGCTTTAAATTTTCCGACACAGGAAAGTCTCCAGAGCAGAGAAGTTTACGATTTATTCTTTTATTCCATACTCCTATACAGTATAAAGAATTGAGCCAGATGATGAAAGACTGAGTTTCATTTATGATAGAGTCAAAAAAAAAAAAAAGTTACACTCCATTAAAACACTTTTTTAGCTTTAGATTATTCACTCTGACCATTTCTGTCCCCATCTTTCGAGTCTGTATGGTTTGAACCAAGTCTGAACCATCCATGCATTGCCTTAATCCGTCTGTGGACTCTATGGAGCGGGTGATAGGATCAGGACTGAAGGCAGAGACGAGTATTAAAGCAACTTTTAATCCCAGGTCAGGACAGAGGAAATAATTACATGTTATTTTGGTGAGGATTTGAAGAGCCGTGACTGACTGAGGGAACAGAAATTATTATTACTTTATTATTTCCCTGACCTAAAAAAAATCTTTCTGGTATTTTTTTTTTTCCTCCACTCCTGCAGAATTGTGGTGTCCAAAGCAGTGATAAGCCTCTTACTGTGTTGTGTGATAAGTTTTGGTTTGTCAAGACAGAATGAGGAGATTACAGACTGCATTAATTTTTCACTCTGTAATCTTCCACAATTGTTATTATACATATGACAGTCTGGAAGAGGGAGCATTTTTTTAAGGAAAAACCTTTTGAAGACATTTTATATGTTTGTGTGCATTGTACAGGATCGTGTGCGAGATGGGAAAAGCCGAGTCAAGTCAGTTTGCCGGAAACGTCCAAGTCTGCGTAGGGGAGTGTCACCCTGAGTTCATGGCCAAGTCCTCCAAGTACTACTACTTTGTGGTGAGTTCATTCTGCTGACATGGTGATTTGCTAGATTAAACTGAGAGACCACACCGATCTTAATTGCGTCCGTGTAATTAAAGACCCTCACCAATTACAGGCTTAAGCGTGCTTGGATTTACGGTGGAGCCACCTCATAAAAAGGGCTGAGACTTGGTCCATGTGCATCTCCGTATGTCCTGGTCATAATGTTATCACATTATGGAGGGATCGTCCCATAATGAATGTGGGAAGCTGTTCATAAAATCCCTCTCTCTATCTCGCTTTACCACTCAAACCAATAGAAAACACTTAAATCTGAAGAATATGGGCAATCTTTAACCCCTGTATTGATTTGGAGTGTAATCATCCCCATTAACCTCATGTTATATACACGATTATGCCACAGTGCTGTTGAATTCTCTAATCTGATTGGTCAGCTTGTCAGCGTTGGTTAATTTTCTGTACCAGTAGCTCTGACAGTATTGGCAGCTGTATGAATTCAAGTCACAGGTTTAGATTAATGCGTTCGTTCTAATACATTATCGTTTCTATAGTAACAGCAGAATCTAAGGGTAATATGAAACAGATTAAAAAACGTGTCTAAAGGAAGGAAGGAAGGAAGGAGCATCCAGTGTCCGAGATTAGTAACAAAGTTTTAACCACCATGGGAAAGTCCTCAGGACAGAGGAGTTTACGCTTTACAGTTTCTCGATAACATGACATGAACGTGACTGTTTCTTTTTCTCTTTGTCTTGTTAACGTAAAGAAAGAGAAAGAGAGGCTGCGTATGCCTGCTATTACATAAGCGATAATTGACTTGTCTCACACAACATTAAATGTAAATATAAAGAGATAAAAAGTATAACAAGTCATTTTATTAATAAATTAAATATTGCAAAGTTTTTCCAAATTCCTGTCGTATGAGAGGAATAAAACGCTTCCCGAAGTGCTGTTACTCCTCGTGGTGGTAAGAGTAACTTCGCATCAGGCTACATGATTGCTTATTTGCTCCATCATTGATTTTGTCTATAACAGCTTGTCCCCAGTGTCTTATTCCTTACTTATCACTTTTATCCATGCGTTAATGGCCTTCATTGCTCCTATAATTGGATTTTGAGATTGACATCTTTAAAAAGGGAAATGAGCTGATAGGCTGAATGATATATGACGTCATGACTTCTCCTCCACCCCTCCACAGATCCCCAGACTGCACTCTCTGAAGCCCAGCCGCGGTCCCGTATCCGGAGGCACCATCGTCAACATCACAGGAAGCAACCTGGACTCCGGAAGCAACGTGTCCATCATGTTCAAGGACCAGAAGTGCACTTACCACAGGTATAGCATCCAGCAGTCCAGAGAGGACACCATTTACAGCAGTCAGGGTGGGAGGATGGGGCGGTAGCGTCATAAAACAGCGGGAGCGGATCAATAGTGACATTAAGACCGAGCCGAGTTCCTGAGCCCTAATCAATAAAGACACTCGCAATCACACCTCAGTTCTGCTAAGCTTACAAAATATGTCTGTTTGTGGTTTGCTTTGACGTCGCTGTCTTTGAGCGTTTTTTTCACTTGATTTATTTATTATTGTGCTAGTGATAAATAAATCAATACTGATATTGTGAGTTTTGTCTGAAACAAACATATACGAACTGAATAAAAACACACGTTCTACATGTGAAAAATTAACGTGAAATTATTTGTGTGAGAAATTGTGAAAAATTATTTGTGTGAATCATGATTATTTACATGTGACCTTTCTGTTATATACAGTAAATATACTGTAATAAACTATGAAATAACTTAAAAAACTGAAATATTGTGTTTGATCCTGCAGACGAGGGGGTCAGTGGATCACGTGTCGCTCTCACGCATCAGCTCTAGGCAACGGGGAAGTAACCGTATCTGTGTATGTAGACAAAGCCCACATTCACAAGGACCTCCAGTTTGAGTATGTAGAAGATCCGACTATCACCAAGCTGGAACCAGAATGGAGCATTTTCAGGTGTGTCAGCTGAATAGGAGTTACAAATTGCAATGCCTGTTGGTCAAACAGTCTTACGCTGGTTTGAATAAATGTAATAGTGTTGTATGCTTGCACTGCTAAATGAGAAACTGTGTTGCTCTGTATGAAAGTGGAAACACACCAGTGACAGTGTCCGGAACCAACCTGGACATCATCCAGAACCCACAAATCAGAGCCAAGTACAACAACCAGGAGACGACCAACGTAAGTTCAAACATCATGTTCACCGTGTAGTAATGGATGGTTCACCATGTTCGCTGTCCCATGCATACTCCAGTATATATAAATATCCAACATCTTATCTTCATCACCATTAGCAGTACAAATACAGGGCACAAGTTTGCATTCCCCAGAAGGCAAACATCAAGCAGAATCAATAAAAAAAATAGTTTGAAAAGATTCTCCAGATTCTAATATGTTATTGTTTCTATAGTAACAACATACATAAGGAATTATACAGTCCACATAAATCTGCATAAATCTGAGATGTATATTTTATATTATTTCTGGAAGGAGTCTCCAGTGTTAGAGGTAAAGCGGTAACTTAAGTTTTCTGACATGGGAAAGTCTTCAGGACATTTTTTGTCTTAAGAGCTTTAAGTGAGAGGAAAAAGAGAGGCTGGTGAGGGAATGTTTATATATGCTATAACATAAGCGAAAACAGGAACTTTTATGGCTCTTTCCCTCGGATTAAATGTAATTAAATGTAATAAAATATACGCATCATTCTTTAATAAATAAAAAAAATGTTAGTGTGTTAATGATGTCAACTTTCTTGTTATAGGAAAATAAACAACTGCAGGGTGGTAAGAGTAAGCCCATCATTGATTATTTTCCTATAAGACCACACTCTTCAGTGTTTTATTGCTTGCTCAATTTAATATGTAGTAATAAATAAATAAATAAATAAATAAATAAATAAATAAAAATGTTAAATATAAAAAACAGTAAAGAGTCTTAGGGCCTTTTTACTATAGAAGTTTTTATACTATACTATACTATCGTATTTGTTACTATACTACACTACACTATATATAGTATATATGAGAATTTTTATTCGATTAAATTTTTTATATACTGTATATTCAGTTTTTTTTATACTATACTACACCACACTATACTGCACTATACTGCTTTATGCTACTTTCTACTACGTTATACTATACTATATTATACTCTACTATGCTATAGTCATTTTTATTTAATCACGTTTACACACAATGGATTTGAAATAAAACAATCAAGATGTGATCAAAGTGTAGACTTTCAGCTTTATTTTAAGAGGTTCCACAAAAATATGGCATTTACCATTTAGGAATTACAGCCATTTTAAGCAAAGTACCTCCATTTTCAGGGGCTCAAAGGTATTTGGACAATTGACTGATAAGAAGTTAATTGACCAGGTGTGGTCCATTCCCTCATTACTTCAAAACAAATGAAGCAGATAAAAGGTCTGGAGTTGATATCGGGTATTGAGTTGACATTTGGCAGCTGTTCAACTAGAGCTACCAATATGAAGTCCAAGGAGATCTCAATGCAAGTGAAGGAGGCCATCATTAGGCTGAAAAAACAACATAAATCTATAAGAGAGACAGCAAAAACCTTAGGTGTGGCCAAATCAACATTTGGGTTCATTCTTAAAAAGAAAGAAAGCACTGGAGAGCTCAACAACATCAAAAGGCCTGGAAGACCACGGAAGACAATTAAAGTGGATGATTGCAGAATCCTTTCCTTGGTGAAGAAAAACCCCTTCACAACATCAACAGAAGTCAAGATTACTCTGGAGAAGGTAGGCGTATCATCGTCAAAATCTACAATCAAGAGACACCTTCATGAATGTAAATACAGAGGGTTTACAACAAGGTGCAAACCACTGGTAACATTCAAGAACAGGAAAGCCAGATTAGACTTTGCCAGAAAACATCTAAAAAAGTCTCCCATGTTCTGGAATAAGATTCTTTGGACTGATGAAACCAAGATTAACTTGTACCAGAATGATGGGAAGAGAAAAGTATGGTGAAAGAAAGGAACAGCTCTTGATCCAAAGTATACCACATCATGTGTCAAACATGGTGGAGGCAGTGTTATGGCATGGGCATGTATGGCTGCCAATGGAACTGGCTCACTGGTGTTTATTGATGATGTGACTGCTGACAGAAGTAGCAAGATGAATTCTGAGGTGTATAGGGCTCTACTCTCTGCTCACATTCAGCCAAATGCTACAAAACTGATAGGACGCTGCTTCACAGTGCAGGTGGATAATGACCCTAAACATACTGCTAAAGCAACTCAAGACTTTTTGAAGGCAAAGAAATGAAATATTCTTCAATGGCCAAGTCAGTCGCCTGATCTCAACCCAATAGAGCTGCTTTTCACTTACTGAAGACAAGACTGAAGGCAGAAAGACCCACAAACAAGCAGCAACTGAAGGTGGCTGCAGTGAAGCCTGGCAAAGCATCTCCAGGGAGGAAACTCAGAATTAGAGTTTTGAGAACATGGGCTCCAGACTTCAGGCCGTCATTGACTGCAAAGGATTTTCATCCAAGTATTAAAATTATGGTTATATTTACAATTATGTCACTTTGTCCAAATACCTTTGAGCCCCTGAAAATGGAGGTACTTTGCTGAAAATGGCTGTAATTCCTAAATGGTAAATGCCATATTTTTGTGGAACCTCTTAAAATAAATCTGAAAGTCTACACTTTGATCACATCTTGATTGTTTTATGTCAAATCCATTGTGGTGGTGTATAAAGATAAAATCACAAAACTCGTCATTGTCCAAGTACTTCCAGACCTAACTGTGCATAGTTTTTATATATATATATATTCAATTGGAATGTACATACAGTTTCTGGGCCAAGCACAGGTTTCATGCATTATATTGTTCCACTTTGGGGAGAAATGGATTAAGCTGGGTCGTTTTCACCTGAATAGACCATTAAAGGGTTAAACCCCCATTCAGGGTCAGTGAGTGCCCTGCTTTAACTCACACCTGCCCATTAGCCGGTCATTTCACCAGGTCTCCATCTCCTGATACACACTTGGCTCCTGCAATGTGGCGACAGAACAGAGAGAATTTGATAGAGAATAAAAGACAAGCAGCGAAACAGAGATCGAGCGCGGGAGGGCCGAACCAACCAACAGTAGCAACAATGCACCCTTTTGCTTTGTGAGGGAGCGAGGAAAACGCCATAACACGGGAGACAGGAGTATCTCATTGCCTCCCTACAGAATGGACTCATAGACGCATGGGAGGCTCGCATTCATCGAGATCTGATTGAAAGTCTGCAGAGACAAAAGAACGAAATGCTATCTCGCTGCCGTATCTCCCACACGAGCACACTGGGCATCTGTAGCGGCGATATGATAAGGCCTTGGCACACCGCTGCTTGAGCAGAAACAGAGCAGAAAATTCCCCTCCCTGCCATTCAAAGCTGTTGAATGGGGCCGTTTGTGGCAAGTCTTGTTCTCTTTGGCTTTAATAGGCATCTCTCATAACCAGGTTGGATTGAGATTGTGGAAAGGTCATCTTCGGTAAAATGGCGCCCCCTATCTGCAAACAATAGAAATCACTTCCACTGATGTCTTTTTGTAAGAGGGACTTCAGTGTCTGTTAGGATTTGTGAGCCTGTAGATATTGAGCGGAATTTTTTTTAGCAGCGAGCCACAAAACTAGACGAGCTCACAGAATTTATAGGCCCCGCCAAGCGTTTTTTTTTTTTTTTTTAATACTCTGTAAAAAGAAAGGCACATCAGCCTTTGATTGATGCCAGACAGCGGCTGCGTGACAGCAACAGTATATTTGACCTAGTCTTTTAGCACAAAGGCATGTAAGGAAGAACCTGATAAGGTGAGGGAGTGAGTAAGCGAGAGATAAAGCAAAGGAATTGGGTGATGCCAGTGAGTGGTTTTTTTTTAGGAAGAAGTGAAGGTGACTGCGGTCAGTTACGTAGCTCTGAGTCATTACCACAATAGCCCATATCAAAGGCTTGGATTTTAAAAGTGCCATTAATTTAGCCCTCCTTTGAGGTGAAGGCTCAGATTGGTGTGTGCTGGAGGGACTGCTGTTTTCAGGAGATGAGGTTAAATCCGGGTTGAAATAGTGGGAAGAGTAGTTTCCGCTGATAAATATTGCACGTAGGAATGAGCTGTCCTCAATTACAGAAAAAGTTGTACCTGCTGTAACTTTTGTAATGTTTGTGGAGGTAAAATCTTGCTCAAGTAAAGGTGGAATTCCACTGCTAGTCAAAATTACTGGAGTATAAGAGGAATAGAACAGTAACTTTGCTTCATCCTGCAGATGATTTTTTTTTTTCCTATTACAGCACAACATGCCATGCTTTATTCCTTACTTAACAAATAAAAGTTAAAATGCACAGAAACATGATCGATCTGTGAGAGCTAGTTCTGTGGGTGGAAACGCCTTGTTGATGATAGAGCTCAGAGGAAGGCTACATTAACTCAAATAACCACTCTTTACAACCGTGGTGAGCAGAAAAGCATCTCAGAATGAGCAAAACATCAAACCTTGAGGAGGATGGACTACAAGAGCAGAAGTCCATATCCGATTTCACACCTGGTAGCCAAAATACGGGAATGTCAGGTTAGAGTGGACACAGGCTCACTGAAACTGAATGTTGATGAGAAAGATGAGAAAAATACCAGGTGAGGTTTTTCCAGTCTGTCCTGGTTTGGTGAACCTGTGAACACTGCAGCCTCAGATTCCTGTTCTTCGCTATGAGTGGTCAGTGCGTGTATATAAACCTTTATATTAAACTGCCATGAGGTCATTACAGTATGCGTTGCATCCAATAAATCCATTCATCAACCGACAATACTGAGCTAACCTCAATCTAAACATTAATCCACCGCTTTCCCGGTGCGTCCTGTGCAGTTTTGCCAGGTGCTCAGTTCCACCACGATGCTGTGCCAAGCCCCAGCGCTGCCTGGTGGTCTGAGCAGGCAGAAAGAGGTGGTGGAGAAACCTGACGAGTTTGGCTTCATCCTCGACAATGTGCAAGCTGTGCTGGCTCTCAAGAACATCAATTTCCTGTATTACCCCAACCCCGTGTTCGAGCCTCTCAGTGCATCTGGAGTGCAGGAGCTCAAGCCCGGATCTCCCATTATTCTGAAGGTATGCTTAATTATATGACATATGTCTATTATCTAAGACTGTCTTATTATATATTTATTTAACATTTGTAATAGGTTTCATTGGTGAAAGATTTTTTTTAATCTCTAAATTTAAATTCGTACTCAACATATCAGAAAACGCATTATTTGAAATGCTGTACTAATACTAGTACTAATACTAACTAGGGAAGCAGCAATACCATTGCATACATGCTTTTAGGTACTCATGAATAACTGAGCATTGTGTCGGGCTAATACCAGTATTGGTATCAGTGCATCCATATTTCTAACCAATAAGATATAATACCTAAATGAGTGCGCAAAATGTGTGTTTCAGGGCAGGAACTTCCTCCCCCTTACCCCCGGTGGCAACGGCAAACTGAACTACACTGTTCTGATCGGAGAAAAGCCCTGTGCCTTAACCGTGTCTGACACCCAGCTGCTGTGCGAATCACCCAATCTAACAGGACGCCACAAAGTTCTGGTGAGTGAGCACAGTATTATGGGTAATTCATCACATCACATCACAGCCTCTTTCCTCAATAGATTAGCATCCTATTGTATTACGGTTATTGTCTGGCCTTGAAGGCAGGTGTAGGGAGAACAAATAGCTTCTTAGTACGACATATGAGAGCAGAACAGAACGTAATAATGGCTCTGTTTGTGATTTGGAGTGGGAGCGTAAGGCTGACGCCACCTGGCCCACTGACAGACGAATGGCAGACAGAATCGCAGATCCGTTTACCATCACAAACACACAAACACAGCTGGCATTGTGTGTCCGTCTGGTGCTGCCTCTGTTTGCGCAATATTACGCAGCAAAATGCCAGCTTTCTGGTCAAAAATCTCAAATATCATACTTAGGAATATATCTGAACTGTACTATGGCTCATGTAATATCTGTATAAATATAAAATACCTATAAATATTTGTGTAGGTGTGTTTGTGTCAGACTAGTCTCACATTGAAAGTGTGATGCACAGTTTCTTACTGTGTGCACTGTAAATGGTGTTTGTAGGCTCAACAAATCAGGAGAGGACAGAAAGACATATTAATAGCATAGGACAAGACGAGACAGGGCAGAATAGGACAGGACACCTCATAATAGGATACGATAGGGTAGGACTGGACAAAACAGGGCCATTCAGGAGAGGGTAGAATAGGACAAGACAGGACAGGAAATGACAATACAAGACTGGCTGACAAGAGATATGTAAATGGAAGTTGCAGGCTAAATATAATAGGACATGACAAGATATTACTTGACTGAATAGGACAGGGTTGGACTAGATAGGACAGCACAGGAGTGGATAGGATAGGATCAGCCAGGACAGGACAGGACACAGGACACAGGACATAGTAGGACAGGATAGGAAAGGTTTGGACACATAATAAATACCACAGTACACACTATAAATACCACAGTACACACTATAAATACCACAGTACATGTAATAAATACCACAGTACACGTAATAAATACCACAGTACACGGTATAAATACCACAGTACACGTAATAAATACCACAGCACACGCTATAAATACCACAGTACACATAATAAATACCACAGTACACACAATAAATACCACAGTACACATAATAAATACCACAGTACACACTATAAATACCACAGTACAAATAATAAATACCACAGTACACATAATAAATACCACAGTACACGTAATAAATACCACAGTACACATAATAAATACCACAGTACACACTATAAATACCACAGTACACACAATAAATACCACAGTACACACTATAAATACCACAGTACAAATAATAAATACCACAGTACACGTAATAAATACCACAGTACATGTAATAAATACCACAGTACACATAATAAATACCACAGTACACACAATAAATACCACAGTACACACTATAAATACCACAGTACAAATAATAAATACCACAGTACACGTAATAAATACCACAGTACATGTAATAAATACCACAGTACACATAATAAATACCACAGTACACACAATAAATACCACAGTACACATCAAAAAGAATATATAACGTCATTACCAATGGACATCTACCAGTCTAAATAGTTTCAAGCTGAATTCACTAACCAGTGATCTGGAAGAACAGCAATGATGATAAATATACTTATATGCTAAAAATACTGAAATGCATGTTTAATTATACTGTTCAGCTTAGCATTGTTTCACCACATTGACATTTTCTCTCTAGTAATTGACTTTGCTATTTGTTTTGTTTTCTCTTATTACTAAATGATTAGATATTATATACAGCAGATACACAAAGCAAGTGATACCACAAACAAATCTATTTTTTTTTAATTTAAGAGATTTGTAGTAGCATTTCTAGTGTTATATGTAAATCAATACAATACAGTGTTTTTTGTTATGTGTGTGTGTGTGTGTGTGTGTGTGTGTATTAGGCGCGTGTGGGTGGCATCGAGTTTTCCCCTGGTGTGGTCCACATCACCTCGGACAGCCCCCTCAGCAGCACTGCCATCATCAGCATTGCTGGAGCCGGATGCCTCCTCATCCTCTTCATCATCATTGTACTCATCGCCTACAAGCGCAAGTCCCGCGAAAGCGACCTGACCCTGAAACGCCTGCAGATGCAGATGGACAATCTCGAATCCAGAGTGGCGCTGGAGTGTAAAGAAGGTGGGCAGTAGAGCGCTACACTGTGTGTGCGCAATTAAGGGAAGGTTAAAGTGGTTCAGTGACTAATGTGTAAACAGTAAACGCGATGACGTTTTCATGTTGCAGCTGTAATGCATTTGGAATTCATGTCTGAATAGTAACAGCTAGTGAATCATTCCGTCAACAAATTTCTCAATTGCCTCGGACTTCCAAAGCAAAATGAAACGGTGGCAAAAAAAAAACAAAAAAACCTAGGTCTAAAACATTGATATAAAATGGACTATAATTCAAAACACTCGTATAGACACATATTCCGGGCCAGGTTACCAAGCAACTCGTAAAATCTAAGCTCAAAAATATTTGCAGTTTGAGGGAAAAAAATCATTGTTAGAGAAAAATGTAGTTCACAGCAACAAACCATTTAGCATGTTAGGTTTCATATTTCCTTCATTATCACAAGAAACCAATACAGTTAAATCGTATATTTTGAGATTATGTACAGGGGAAAAAATAAATATATACATTTCTTATGTTCTGTACAACTTAATGACCTCTTGTGTCTCCTCGGAGTTGTATTAGTGTAATATCTGGAGGCTGAGAGAGTCGTGACAAAACTTCTTTTCAAACTACTTTTCTTTCTTTGCTGAGAATCCGTGGAGGTACAAACTTTTGCACTCAAATTTATGTTTATCCTGTACAATACATGATCTTGTTATATTGAACAAATTGAGGATTGTGAAGGCCCCTGAGGCGCTATACGACTTAGAATTAAGAGCATATCGTTAATCAGAGGAATTATCGACTAACGCGCTGTTTTCTGGTGTGTTGAGTAAAGCACAATGTGTTGGCACTTAAGTGTTTCCTTGACCACCAGGGGAAAGTACTGATTATAGAAAAATAAATGCTTTCAGTAAGCTCAAATGGCTTGCGAAAGCAGCAGGTTAAACAGGACAAAAGCATTGTGCTTGCCTTAACATTTAAAACATATGGAATGCGTTGAATTAAACGCTTATTCACCGGTGTGACACAGTCGTGACCAAACACAAAGGCGAAAACAGGACTCGCCATGTTAACAGAGCAGAAGTGCAATAGCTGCTAATAACAACATGTAATTGTGTCATTCAAATTGATTCATTTAAGTACACTGCTCAGTTCTAATGGCTTATTTCTGGGGTTTTTTTCCCTCCAGCATTTGCAGAGCTGCAGACGGATATTAATGAGTTGACCAGTGACCTGGATGGAGCAGGGATCCCGTTTCTGGACTACAGAACCTACACCATGCGTGTTCTCTTCCCTGGCATCGAGGAACATCCTGTTCTTAAGGACCTGGAGGTTAGCCATCTTCTAGAGCACTCATGCTAACATGGCTAATACTGAATGATAACTGGAGAGGGATTTGTGTAATGCTAATAAGATCCTCAGGAACTTTGAAGAATTAACAGTTTGGCTAAAGTATTCTCAAAGATTTATTGTATAATTATTGTGTAAATGTTCAGTCCTTGGTGCATAGCTAGCTGTAAATATTTACTTTTTACTTACTTAGAAAGCAAGGTTTTAAGGTTTAAAACCAAACATGTGTAACGGGATTAGTGATGGCAGGTGTCAAGTGCGTAACGTCAGCGTCTGCTTTATTAGCGTGACTCCAAAAAGTACAGCGGGGTTCAGTACACACGCAGACAGCAACAAGCTACAAAAATCCATAATGATAAGCCTGACGATAAAATGACTGAATGATAAAAAGAGGCAAGGGACGAAAACAGGAAATACTACACACAGAACTAGAAAATAAGATACTAGAAAATCACAGCTTAGAATTAACAACATGAATAAACAATAACACTTTGCAAAGAAACATCAGACACACTAATCAAGCACTAAACACAGAACAGGTGAACACAGTAGGGTAACAAACTGTTGCTGAGAGGGGGAATTTGTAGCAAAACATTACCCTGGCAGGTGACAACAGTCTCGCTAGATAGAAATTAGTTAGCTAGATAGATAGGTAGCTTGCTAGTATAGCCTAAATCATATGGATAAGTTGTTTAATTAGATATTAAAACAAAAAGCTTGATTAAGCTTAATTAAGCAATATCGCACAAGTGCAGTTATACTGAATATTGGCACAGCTGTGATTCGACATTGTTAATACAGTATAACAATGCGAATTCGATATTGTTCTATAAACAAGAAATTAATATCGAGTAGCTAACACTTCAGACACAATATGGCAAAACGTTCTGTTTATTTTTAGAATAAATAATTTTTATCTCGAAGAAGCCAGACTCACCTTATAGCACATCAGCTAGCTGGCTAGCTAGCTCACATTGATTTGTACATTCCTGTTAAAGATGAAATCGGCTTCCCTTCTTCCTGTTCATCTTCATCTGACAAGCTTCCATATTTTAAGTCAAAAGTTATATTCCTGAAATCTATCAGTTGCAATGTCCGCTGATGATGTCGCTAGCTCTACTCCAGTAACAGTGTAATTTTAGTAACTAGGAAGTGTAATTTTATGTAGCGAACACAGACGAGCGCACAGTGAAATATCCCAGTGCAGTTATAGGAAATATAAGCACTCTTGGACCAATCAGATTAGTGGACGAGAGCTAACTGTTGTATAAACTCCGTTTTATCATTTTAACCTCAGCAGTGTTAGCATATCTATTTTTAAATATGCACTCCACATTTTGCAACTCAAAATGTTGGTGTTTCTGTTTAATAATAGACATAGATATAAATTATACGACCAAGGGGATGGAAAAGACGGCAGTTTTTATAAGGGGGATGATTTGTGTGTGTGTGTGTGTGTGTGTGTGTGTGTGTGTGTGTGTGTGTGTGTGTGCTTTTAATCAGGACACATCCCTCCTCAAACCGAGTCCTATTCCTTCACTCTAAGCACAATTATTCTGTATGAATCTTCTAAATTTTTTATCTGTCTCTTGCTAATCAGCTATCCAGATCTACCTGCCTCCGAGCGGAATTCACTTCTCAGAGCTCCAATTAGCCGTCCCAGCACAGATAATGAGTTAATGCATACTGACACCTCGTAATGATGGACAGAATATTTCACATTGATGGACAGAATATTTAAGTAGTCTTCCTCTCTCTCTCTCTCTCTCCCTCCCTCTCTCTCTCTCTCTTTCTCTCTCTCGCTCACACTTTCTTTTTAAAAGACATAATGAGCTGCGCTGAGATTCACAATTACTCACTTGTTAATCTCAGTAATGATGTGACACAACTGTTTTGCGAGCACAGGGAGGGAAATGAAAAGCCTAACAGAGGGAAGTCTACGGGACGCCGCAGGTTGTTTATACTCAGTGATGACACTGATGGACATTGCTAATCGAATCTCTGCAGACAGGACGACTCTTTCTAAAAGTCAAGGCTTAGATCCCTATGCCTGACGAGCTCAGCTTTTAATAAGCTACATTAATTAAGCTTTAATTGGAGATAAACATGCCCTCTCTGGAGGAGTTTATAGTGAAACCTGATCTAATGAAAGTTGCAGGCAGATTACCTCTGGATGATGACAAGTTTCTAATGGTTATTGATGCTACAAATGGCATGCATTAGCATACGACTGCATCATTAATTATCTATCATTCTTTTTCAGGATCAGATACTAGCTAGATTTATTTTATTTTATTTCACCAGAGTACATTTTTAAAGTATGTCTTTGTGGAGCAGTATTTAATGTTTTCCCAAGATCAATTTTTTAAATTAATGTTTTTATATTAAAAAATATATATATATATGTATATATGTTACTAGCTTCTCACTCTAAAATTAATATATTACCAAATAATCATCTTAAATAAAGGCAAATTGATTGTACCTTTTAATATCAGACAAATTTATAACATAATTAATAACATATTTATAGGCATTATTACAAATTCAAATTTGAATTTGTCTCGTTCTACTGGCAATCTATCGTTCTATCATTTTGCTTCCTTGAAAAAAAAGAAATAAAAAAATCAAAATGATCTGCCAAAACTCTGAATAAGATTTTTTTAAAGCTATTTTAAACTTCAAATTATCAATTCATTAATAGGAGACAAAATATTAATAGGTTTAATAAACTCGTCATTATTTTTTAATAATCAAATCATGAAAACTATTAGATAAATTTGCCTAAATTACACATTTTTTTTCTAAACATAACCCTTGATTTGCCAAATTAGGATGTGAACATTTGTATATAAAAAAAAAATAAAACGAAGTTAAGAATTAAAGTTTAGGAGGAAAAGATGAAAAGGATAATGTAATATTCCAACAGATCATTCAGTTCAAATTTCTTTTTAGAAGATTAAAATTGTCCATGAAAATAAAATCTCCGGAACCAAATGTATTTTTAGAGAATGATCTATATTTCTCTTTAGAAATACAGCAAAATAATCTCCAGCATGTATTTTTTTACACGTGTATTATACGTTTATTACATTTTATGCGTTGCTTTATAGGTGCCAGGCTACAGGCAGGAGCAGGTGGAAAAGGGTCTGAAGCTTTTCGGTCAGCTGATCAACAACAAGCTGTTCCTGCTGACCTTCATCCGCACGCTGGAGTCTCAGCGAGGCTTCTCCATGAGAGACCGCGGCAACGTGGCCTCACTCATCATGACCGTGCTGCAGAGCAAGCTGGAGTACGCTACTGACGTCCTCAAACACCTGCTGTCCGACCTCATCGACAAGAACCTGGAGAGCAAGAACCACCCCAAACTGCTGCTGCGCAGGTACGGGAGAGAAAATACATGCACGCGTATACAGTGCACATGCATGCGTTTACATCTTCAGCTACAAACAGCTTTACATGTTCTCTGGACTTTCACTGCTTAAACCACAGCGCTGATGAATTCTCGTTTCTGATTGGTCAGAAGGTGTTGATTCATTTTCTAGAACCGCAGCGCCGGAATTTAGCGCATCAGCAAATCACAGGTTTATATTAAAGCGCTCGTTTTAAGCAACCACTTCATTTCGCTACTATAGCAACCACTTACACAGGGACTTGTATGAAGGAAGGAGTCTCCAGTGTCAGCCCTTATTAACAGTCAGAGATAAAGCTGTTTCTTCGGGACAGACGACGTTGTGCATTGCGGTTTCTCTGTAACATGACAAGCTGCATTTTCTGAGGGAAGGTTTACAGCTGTTTACAGCAGCTGTAACATAAGCGATAACACGAACTAACTTGTTTGAGACATGCCACAACATTAAACGTAACTATAAGCGGATAAAAATACAATGTCACTCTTTAATAAATTAAAAATGGTCAGCATTGGCAAATTGCTGTTGTATAAGAGGAAGTTATAGGTGAATAATCAACTAGGAGCTGTAGCAGAAATTTGCTCATCACCCTGTTGTTGATTATTTTCCTATAGCAGCATGCCTGAAAGTGTTTTATTCCTTACTTATACCTGATCTTTCTGGCACTGGCACTTTGCAACATTAAACACTCCACTGCACCAATACTACTACTACTACCACTATTATTATTATTATTATTATTATTATTATTATTATTAATAATAATAATAATAATAATAATAATAATAATAATAATAATAATATTTTTATTATTATTATTATTATTATTATTAATGTTTTAACAAACACACTGCCCTCCAAAAGTTTGGAAACGCCTGAACAAAATAGGGTTTTTGGGCAATATCAGCATAAATCCTCTTTAGTTAGTGACCATTTTGCATTGATAATAAGGGACAACACAAACTATGAAAACATATTTTATTAAATAAAAAGTTTATGAACATAAACATGAACATAACATAGAAAAATACTCAAATTTTGGAT
>CM040992.1:5006332-5049417 GCA_022985145.1 Pangasius djambal
CTTTCTTTCGCCATACTTTTCTCTTCCCATCAGTCTGGTACAAGTTAATCTTGGTTTCATCAGTTCAAAGAATCTTATTCCAGAACATGGGAGGCTTTTTTAGATGTTTTCTGGCAAAGTCTAATCTGGCTTTCCTGTTCTTGAATGTTACCAGTGGTTTGCACCTTGTTGTAAACCCTCTGTATTTACATTCATGAAGGCGTCTCTTGATTGTAGATTTTGACGATGATACGCCTACCTTCTCTAGAGTATTCTTTACTTCTGTTGATGTTGTGAAGGGGTTTTTCTTCACCAAGGAAAGGATTCTGTGATCATCCACTTTAGTTGTCTTCCGTGGTCTTCCAGGCCTTTTAATGTTGTTGAGCTAACCAGTGCATTCTTTCTTTTTAAGAATGAACCCAAATGTTGATTTGGCCACACCTAAGGTTTTTGCTGTCTCTCTTATAGATTTATGTTGTTTTTTCAGCCTAATGATGGCCTCCTTCACTTGCATTGAGATCTCCTTGGACTTCATATTGGTAGCTCTAGTTGAACAGCTGCCAAATGCCAACTCAATACCTGATATCAACTCCAGACCTTTTATCTGCTTCATTTGTCTTGAAGTAACGAAGGAATGGACCGCACCTGGTCAATTAACTTCTTGTCAGTCAGTTGTCCAAATACCTTTGAGCCCCTGAAAATGGAGGTACTTTGCTGAAAATGGCTGTAATTCCTAAATGGTAAATGCCATATTTTGTGGAACCTCTTAAAATAAAGCTGAAAGTCTACACTTCGATCACATCTTGATTGTTTTATTTCAAATCCATTGTGGTGGTGTATAAAGGCAAAATCACAAAACCTCCGTCATTGTCCAAATACTTCCGGACCTGACTGTATATTTGATATATATACACACACACACACACATATACATATATATACACACATACATACACACACATATATATATATATATATATATATATATATATATATATATATGTGTGTGTGTGTGTATATACACAGCACAGTGAAATTCTTTTTTCGCACATCCCAGCAGCGCAGTATAGTATAAAAATGTATAGTATAGTATAATGTGTTCTGGCCTAATAACTGTATGTGCCTGGCTGCATGAATATTTACAATAAACGTGATTAAATAAAATGACTATAGCATAGTAGTAGTAGAGTAGTGTAGTGTGGTGTAGTATAGTATAAAAACCTGAACATACAGTATATAAAAAATTTAATCGAATAAAAATTCTCATATATACTATATATAGTATAGTATAAAGTAGTATAAAGTAGTATAGTAACAAATACAATAGTATAGTAGAGTATAAAAACTTCTATAGTAAAAAGGCCCTAAGACTCTTTACTGTTTTTTATTTTTAACATTATTATTATTATTTTTTTTTTTTTACTACATATTAAATAAAGCAAGCAATAAAACACTGAAGAGTGTGCTCTTATAGGAAAATAATCAATGATGGGCTTACTCTTACCACCCTGCAGTTGTTTATTAATTAGCTTCTTGTCAGTCAATTGTCCAAATACCTTTGAGCCCCTGAAAATGGAGGTACTTTGCTTAAAATGGCTGTAATTCCTAAATGGTGGATGCCATATTTTTGTGGGACGTCAGTAAAACAATGATCGCTTACCTTATAGCAGCTATGGACAGTCAAAACAAAAAACACAGCTTGTCATGTTACAGCAAAACCATAAAGCGTAAACTCATCTGTCCTGAAGACTGTTACAAAGCACTGACACAGCTTTGCATTTATGCACTTTATATCCTAACGTGATCAATTTCCCAGTGTGTGACATAATGAGGCCAGCGTTATTAAAGTCCTGTCACAGGTTCAGATGACACTCATGCAGGATCCTGTAAATGTTTTTAATCAAGGAGCTCGTATTGAAACCACACCGATGATGATTGTGGTGTCAGCGTGTCTGGTTCTCCAACATGGAGAGAAGTCAGCTACTAATTACTAATTCATGCTCGAATACACGCTTGACATAAAGACGTTGTTTCAGTCCCAAAGTAGATTTCAATCAAAGTTCATTTTGAGATCAATTTGCCGTTTCTGTTACAAGGACGGTGTAAAAGGACACTGTTCATAATGGTGCATAATTAAGCAACATCGCACTCGCAGTCATGCGGTTAAACTGAATATCAGCAAGGCTGTGATTCGGCTGTAGGCACGGAGACCCAGGCTGAGTGCTGTAGCTAATCGCGGTCCTGACGATATATAACCCCAGTGTCAGTATAACCCCACGGTTGCTTTTATACAACAGTTCTTTAAACAAGAAATTCATATCGAGTAAGTGACATTTCTGACACAATATGGCCACATGCTCTGTTTATTTTTAGCAGAAATAGATCCCGAAGAAGCTACGCTCGCTTTATAGCACGTTGGCTAGCTGACTAGCTCACACTGATTTGTACATTCGCGTAAAAGGTGCTTCCAGTGAAATCGGCGTCCCTTCTTCCTTTTCATCTTCACCTGACAAGCTTTCATATTTTAAGTTAAAATTATCATTTGCCATGTCCGTTGATGATGTCATTAACTCTACTGTAGTAACAGTTTCGAACTAGGAAGTGGAATTTTACGTGGCAAACACAGAGGAGCGGAGTGATGCACACAGTGAAATGTCTCAGTGTGGTTACAGGAAATATAAGCACTCTTGGAACGCTGCTTAACCAATCAGATTAGTGGACCGGCGCTAACTGTTGTATAAAACCTACATAAGCCCTTACTGGCAATTAATATAAACCTGTAAAATTTATAAAGGAGTATTTCCGATAGTCAGCAGCTGATATGTAGACTCAGTTTTGATGTCGAGTTGACATAACACCAGAGACAAGTGACACAGATTCTTTTTTGTTGACATAAGGTTGTTATAACACCAGCCTTACTTACATTAGAATATCTTGACAGTGTAGCTCACTGTGTTTCATTTTTTTCCCCCTTATTTAATTGTCAGCATTGGCTTAACTGTAATAAAGTGTAACCAAAAAACCTGCTTGAGAAAACTTTTGAATGGCAGTGTAGCTGTCGAGAAAACATTTTAGTAAAATTACACTGTTTTTTTTTTTTTTTTGAAATATCGTCTCCTCTTCCTGCACCTGTTTATTTGGCTGTGCGTACAAGTGAAGGGAGAGAACGGAAATGGACAGAATCTGAAAACCAGAGGCTGTCTCGATTTCTGAATCGTCCTTCTCTCATTTCCTTTTTACCAGTTCTCTTTCTCTATCCAAGTGCTCCTTCGTGCTGTCTAAGAACATGACCAGTCAAACGCCGGCACCAGAGAAAGTTGTAGAACGATTTAAGTCAAGTTCACAGTGTCCCGTATCCTCGCCCTTTCCTTTCGCCCGTTTCAATGCGTATTCAGTTTCTTGCCATAGCAGAGCGAATAAACCCACCCTGGCCATTCGAGCCGCTCTCTCTTGTCTAACCGGGCTGGATTTGCTGGCGTGGCGAGCAGTCAGAAGTTTGATTACAGGGCACGGCTGGCACACAGCGAGATAAGATGAAAGAGAAGATGAAACGTGACCCTGTTGACCCCTGGATCGCTCTTTGTTTGGTCCACCGCAGACCATCTGAGATAGTGGCTGCACAGCAAGGGGAGAAAACTAATCCCTTCCAGGTGTTGTGCCAGCTTACTAGAATGACTAACGGTTCACACACATTCGCACACACACACATTCACACACACACACACACACACACACACACACGCACAGACACATTTCACTGTCCTGGGCTCTTAAGTGTTCCGTGAGAGGGAGGATGAGTGAGGGGGGCTGCAGGTGGCAGTCGGGATTAGAACAGGCGAAGGGGGTAGTTTGTCACACACACACACACACACACACACACACACACACACACACACGTGTCTGTATGGGCACATAAACCATAATCCTGAAATATTGATGCTCTATGTCACAGCTCATTGAAGACACCATGGCCACAGACACACACACACACACACACAAACAGGCCTAACCTTAACCTCAAATTCAGTAACCAAAACAAACCATTTTTTTTAAAGTTTTTTAAATAAAATCTTTAAAAAAAAATAATAAAAATCTGTCAGATATCCCTAAGCTTCTGGGGATATTTGGTCCCCACCAAGATTTAAAAACGCACACACACACACACACACACCAAACACCAAACAATATCAGATTTCCCCCATCTCAGTTATTATATATGCATCTTCCTCATTATTGACGCTGGACCCGAGCTCACACTCCAGGTGAAAATATTAGAAAATATTAGTTCAGCCTCGCAGCACCTTCTCTCCATCGTAATGTGATCTTTTTCCCGCTAAATGGCTCCGCTGCTGTGCATAATGAGCCCTGGTGTTATTACAGCATTGTCACAGGTTCATAAGACATCATTCTGGCAGGATCGCATAAAGCCTTTTAATTGAGGAGCTCATATTAAAACCTCACAAACGATTGCGTGGCCTCGATTGCGGCGTGCCTGGAAATGAAAACGCCACCTGCTTGTCGTCCTCAGAAAGTCTAGCCACGTTTCAGCAATCACGTTTGTGCAACAAAGTCGAGATGTCTTTGTTAAACGGTTGCTATAAGTCTGTTTGGGCACAATGGTCGTTGCGGTAATGTATTTGTGTTGTGTTTTTTTTTTTTTTTTTTTTCCTTCTTTCCAGGACGGAGTCTGTTGCAGAGAAAATGCTGACGAACTGGTTCACGTTTCTTCTCTACAAATTCCTAAAGGTGAGGCGAATCATTTGTGCTTATACATGCACAGATATGTGTGAGTATGTGAGAATATGGAATGAAGAAAATAAGCACTTCAAGGTCATTTGGCATGAGAAGTGATGTGCACAGAAATGCCAAATCTTTCGGGAGCTCTGGCAGAGATGCACTGCAGGTGCATGTGTGAGTGTGTGTTGGTGTTTATGTGTGTGTGTGATCTCATGCTAATCAGCAGGTGTGTAAATCTGGTCCTGCTGACCACAGCATTCTTCTTCTTATACTCTGTGTGTGAGAGTGTGTGAAGTGCAGCAGCCGACTCAGCTTTGCACTGCTTTGTATCCTTCCCACATCATTAAGCAGCTAGCAAACAGTTTAAAGGTGCAATATGTCGTTTTTTTTAAATGAATTTTTCAGAGCTTGCAGGTATCGCTGAGTGGGATGCGATGCGGATTTCTCAGATACATTAAGATATTTTTTACACTCAGTATTTGTTAACGCAATGCCATCCCGTTTTATTTCTTCCATAATGTTGCTGCTGTCTTTTTTAAAATTAATGTTTAAAACGTTTCTTTAAATCTGTAATAAGGAGATTACAGGCATGACATCGAAACAGCTGCCAATCGCAATACTTCCATATTTCGGGCTCCTCAGTTGCCTAGTCAACTGCGTATGCTCACTATATAGGACATAACACAATTAACGCAGTTACCTTGTGGCCTATAAGCCTAGAGAATTACAGGATTAACTGCGTGTACATATGGTAGAATACAACTAATGCAATTATCTAGTGCCCTGTATGCCTAGTAGAATGATATGATTAACTGCATATGCTCACTACATAGGGTATAAAACAATTTATGCAATTATCTAGTGCCCTATGTGTCTAGTAGAATGATGTGATTAACTGCATATGCTTACTTCATAGGGTATAAAACAATTTATGCAATTATCTAGTGCCCTATGTGCCTAGTAGAATGATATGATTAACTGCATATGCTCACTACATAGGGTATAAAACAATTTATGCAATTATCTAGTGCCCTATGTGCCTAGTAGAATGATGTGATTAACTGCATATGCTTACTTCATAGGGTATAAAACAATTTATGCAATTATCTAGTGCCCTATGTGCCTAGTAGAATGATATGATTAACTGCATATGCTCACTACATAGGGTATAAAACAATTTATGCAATTATCTAGTGCCCTATGTGCCTAGTAGAATGATATGATTAACTGCATATGCTCACTACATAGGGTATAATACAGATAATGCAGTTTCCTAGTGGACCAGTAGCATGATCTAATAATTTTGTTGCAACTGAACATCTCTAAAACCTACATATTAGGTGATGCCATTACCTTTCATTTAATTTTATCCATACTAACCTTTTTTTTTTTTTTTTGGTAAATTTTATAAAGCTACAGCTTTACAGTGTGCTGCTGTCTGACTTTGTTCTGGTGATTGCTTTTTGAACAGAACAGATGTGAAAGATCACTCTGCTGAGGAAAAAAAAAGGGAAGGAGCCCAAAACTTTCCTCCCAAAAGAGCTTGAGAGGGTGATGCAACAGATCCGAAATGAGCCGTTATTTTCCTCTTTCCCTCTTCTAGGAGTGTGCCGGCGAGCCCCTGTTTTCCCTCTTCTGCGCCATCAAGCAGCAGATGGAGAAAGGCCCTATCGACTCCATCACAGGAGAGGCACGCTACTCTCTCAGCGAGGACAAGCTCATCAGGCAGCAGATCGACTACAAGACACTGGTGAGAGTCAAACAGAGCAAGTGGAGGGATGGGGGGGGAGAGAGAGAGAGAGAGAGAGAGAGAGAGAGAGAGAGAGAGGATGGTGGAAAGGGAGAGGGGACATAGATGATGGGGGAGGTTTCACTTCCTGCCACATCCAGCATTTCGGGGTGACTGATCTTCATGGCCGACAGGGAACACATCAGCTACCCGTGACCCCTGACCCTGCGCTTTATCATGGGGTCACTGGTGTTGTCATGTTCTGTACATGTCATAGACAGACAGGTGTGTTGTTGGGACTCGATTGTGTGTGTGATGAGGTGCTGTATACACACCATGTCACAGTGTCTCGTTCTGTGACTGTGACACAGTACAGCCAGGAGAGTTATTCCTCTCATGCCACAGCAAATTGCTAACGATTGCATTTCTTTATAAATTAAAAAAACGACACGTCGTACTTTTTATCCGTTTATATTTACATTTAATGTTGTGGGATGTCCAGAGAAATAAATCAGTTCCCATTATCGCCTGTATTATAAATAGATATATAAACAGTCCTTCCCACAAAAATTTATGAAAGTGGCGATTAACAGTTGATTTTGAAACCTGACAACCACAAGTTCTACAACTGTGATCTTTGGGTTCTTTCTTTCCTCCTCAATGTACTGTAATTAATTCTAAACAAATTATTTTAGTATTTTCACACCGTTTGTGAGGAAGCCAGGATTTGGATTGAACAGTAAATATATATAATATAGAATAGGAGTATTAGATTGTTTTTTTTTTCCTCAAGTTTGCAAGAAAGGGGATCACAGTGCATCTGGTTGAGATGTACATCAGGACGGGAAATCCAACGAAAAAGTTGCATGAGTAGAAGATTTTTTTTTTTTTCTTTCATGTGGACGTGACACTTCTGATTTAGACCACACCCACTTTGGGTTTAAATCCAAATGCAGACACGTCACGAATATTTTGAGCACTAAACAGATACAGATACAGATACACACACGGTGAGTGGCATTGCGTTACACCTCTTACTAAATAGCTACGCGGACAGAAAGATTCCAGATGTCAGTGTTTGACTTTAGTCTGAATACATCGACCCCAATAATGGCCTTCAAGGTATCGTTCCTTCAGTTCACTGTAACTGATAATAATAATCGTTAACCATAATAATAAACGGTTACAGTCGCATCAGCTTCATGGAAATTGTCTTTTTCCTGCGTACCGTGTAATTACGTCTGATGATGATGATGATAGTCATCACGTCGCCATCGTCGACGTCCCGAAGGATGACAAGTCTGATGACGAGGAAGAGGATGATAATTATTGAGTTAATTGTGGAGCAGGGTCTCGGCTCCCCGAGGTGTCCTGGCACCTTTTTACACATTCGCACTCGTACAATTACACCTCACGATGCCTCCTTCACTGTCTGTCACACACACACACACACACACACACACACACACCATCTCTCTCTGATATGATTATTTAACTGGGTCACTGATATGAATATGGATGTTAATCTATGTGAAGTGAAATGTATCCTTAAAGTTTTACCTCCGATACAGTTTTTTTCCTGTTTGGAAATGATCTGTCACTGTGCCTCATTTAACGGCCAACTATTTTTGTCGTCTAGGTGGTGAACTGCATTCACCCGGACAACGAGAAGAGCCCAGAGATTCAGGTGAAAGTACTGAACTGTGACACAATCAGCCAAGTGAAGGAGAAGATCCTGGATGCCATCTACAAGAACGTTCCTTATTCTCACCGCCAGAAAGCCTCGGACATGGATCTAGGTAAAAAAAAATACATTATATACAGTAAATCTAAACGCATGTGAAATAACACTTAAAATTAAAGATTAAAAACCAATCAAAAACCACAAATATTATTCAGAAATTACATGAGACTGACTAAACCATCGATTCCCTGTTATCTGAACTTGAACTCAAGCACATTTTTCTTGCGAGACATCAGCTCGAACCCGGAGCAGTATTAAGTCTACTGTCTGTCAGTTTGATGTAACAACACTATGTCATGATGAAATGAATGTTTTGGGCTGTAAATACAATCAAAACAAGTACAAAAATGATAGTAAAGGCCAGTTAATTAAACAATTAATAGTAGTGTCTTTTTAAGAGCGGTGGTAGCTCAGTGGTTAAGACGTTGGCCTACTGGTTGGAAGGTCATGAGTTCAAATCCCAGTACTGCCAAGCCGCCACTGCTGGGCCCCTGAGCAAGGCCCTTAACCCTTAACTGCTCAGTTATAAATAAGGAAAAAAAAATTTAAGTTGCTCTGGATATGGGCATCTGCCCAATGCCATAACTGTAAGTGCACCCTTTTTTTTTTTAGCACAAAGGACATCTGAGGGATTTTTCCATATCCAGTTATCCAATTATGCAATGTGAGCTGTAAGGGTAGCAAATGAGTGCTTGGTCAGCTTATTCTTCAAAAATCATGGGCATGTTTGATTTGTGGAAATACTTTGAATAAAGCCAAATTTATTGAGAATTTCCTATTATAAGATACTATACTATACTATACTATACTATACTATGAACCAGATATAAGATTAATAAATCTATTACTTAACATTTCTACTAATATCAAGCTTGAAATATTCTTGTTTTCTATTTCTACTGGTGGATAGTTTTGCTTCTTTTTAGAAATAAATGATTAAATTATGCAAAATGATCTGACAGTAGAATAAGAAAATGTAAAGCTTGGAATTAGTAAACAATGTCTATTAATGTTTATGTCTATTAAGGTTTAATAATCTAATATTGGGTTTATTGTAATGTTATAATAGGAAATACTAGATGAATTGGAGCATAAAGAGAATAAATGAATTAAAAATCAAGATAAATTTGAGAATAAATATAAAACAGAAAATAGTAGTGAAAAAACGAATGGTTAGATTGTACTTCAGTTCTTATATGGATCCATTAGTGACATAATGTAATGAGAATTAAATACATAAACCAGCTAAATACAGTGAAAGGTTCCCAACGTAAACACATAACCTGCCTGCGAAGTCACCAGGGTAGGAAGGAGAAAAACACTGACATGCCAGGTCTAGAAGGAAATAAAAAATCTGAAAGTAATGCAGTTACTCGCATGGAAAATGAATCCCGTCCGAACAGGGCTTATTATTCAATCTTAACACGGTATTAAGCTTTGTTACTCTTCTTCGTCCTGTCTGAGACAGGTTTAATCCTGGCTAAAATGGTGCACAGAGTAGCATGTTGTCCTCGAATGATGAATCATGCCCACAGACATGTAGAGCATGACTTTGCCACAGCCTTGCGATTTCAGGGTCAGTGGGTTTTTTTTTTTTTTTTCCTGTAGGATTCTTATTGCACTGCGCAGAAATCAATGGCATTGACTGAGGCCTGGGATGACAGGACAAGAGAAAGAGAGTGCTGCTCACTCCCTCATGGGCTTTTTTAACAAATCTGCAGTCTCCTCGCCCACAAATACACCCTCACATATGTGGTGGAACTTATTTTTACACACTGATTTGACAGCAGAGAGAAAGAGATGTAGTTAGCAGAAATAAAAAAAAATAGCACATTGATCTGCACAATTTCATTTTTCCATCCACTCCTGGCACAATTTACAATCAGGGCAGTCCATCACAACCCAGCAGCTAGTCATTTCCTTTCTGATTTTTTTTTTTTTATCCTTTATCTCCCTGAGCTGTGTTGCATGTAAGTGGCACGTTTTTATAACGAGTAATATATCAGCCTTGCTGCTTATACTTTTTTTTTTTTTTTTGCGCTGTAATGCTATATTTATATTCCACTGTGGAGTAATGCTGGGGAGTTCAGAGTGGAAGCTTCGATAACAAGAGGGGAAAAAAATATTTCTGGCTTTAAGTCGACTGTCTTTCACCTCCGAGGTGAAATTTTTCTTGAGTAGAAGCATCCGAGACCACTGTCTCTTTAAACACAAGCACTTGCAGGGACAGAATATGTGGACCGAATAAGGAAATAGCATTTGTTCTTTGCTGTCAAATGTACTACGGTGTTACATAAAAGCACTAAAAATGAAAAATAAAAACGGCTAATAAGGCGATATAAGAACAAGGTGATGGTGAAATGATTATCTAACAGGAGTTTAGCATATTGCCAGTGTATTGCTGCATGAATATTCCTCGTAGAAATGATCATATTAATCACTGGAAATTTGGTTTAATTTAAAAAATATGGCTTCTTCATTATTCTGTGATTATTTTTCAGCTTATAAAATAGCACTTGATCCAGTTGGTATCAAACATGAAAAATGGTGCTTTAGTTCAAGGTCAGAATCGCGGGTAATGGCGAGTGAGGCGCCCAAGGTGCTTGAACTCTGACGTAACTTCAGAAGCGTGAGGTCTGAATTAATTCGTCACTGTGCAAGCAGAACTCAACATTGAGCACAGCCCCAACAATGCAAAGAGACTTTCTCAGGGCTGTCGGTTCTCATCCTTTTCCTCCGTCCTGCTCTGTATGAGAATGTCTGGGGTGGGTTTTGGCAGTCAGGACAATCTCAGAGCAAATTCTTTTCTTTCTCTATCACTCTGTCTTTATTTCAATCCCTGCTCAGCGTTCCATTTGTTTATATTGTCCTCTCTGAAGCAGCTCATTTGCATATTTATAGAGAAACGTACAGTACTGAGGAATAAAACAATAGGAATTTCTCTCTCTCTCTCTCTCCCTCCCTCTCTCTCTCTCTCTATCTCTCATTCTTTCTCTCTCTTTCACTGTCTCTCTCTCTCATTCTTTCTCTCTCTCTCTCTCTCTCTCTCTCTCCTGACGATTTGGAATGCAAAGCTTCTCCTCATCACCCAGAGACATGTTTCATCATCTCTTGCAGTGATTGCTGTTTTGTTTATCGAGTCACAAGCAGAGCCAGAGATAGCAGCAGTGAAGAGGGATCTCTCTCCGCCCCCAGCCCAATCACACATTCATTTGTGGCATGATTCGAATCGAAAAGACGGAAACGATGACCCTTCCCCGTCTCATGAGGCTGCAGAAGGACATATTTAGTTCATTCTGGACTGCGTTTCTCTTCTCATCAGAACGTACCTCCAGATATGAAGCTGCACAGGCACAGGCCTTCTGAAGGGCTCCCAGGGGCCGGCTGGAGCAGAAACGATACGCAGAAGAGAAGCGATTTCTCTGTTTCTCTAGAAATTGCTGTGGAAGTGCAATAAGAGCTTGGCAGGAGGCTTAGCGCGGGTCGATTAGGGCCGTTTGGGCTCAGGCTGCTGCAGATGAAAAAGGAAGTGGCTTTCTGTACCGGGTCTAATCACTCCCATCGATCCGGCAGCCACAACGGCCCAAAGAGCAGAAAGCGAGATTAATTTACCTGTCTTCCACCTTCCGATTTCTTTCTCTCCCCTGCTTTGCCTTGTTTCTTCCACCTCGTTCGTTCTTTCGCACTTGTTCCTCTCTCAATGTCTCTTGACCTCGTTCTCTCTCTCGGTGTGAATCATACTGTTTTCGGGAAGAAAGCCTGATCATTAAATCTTTCCCTTCCACAGACGGAGCCTTTTTCTTTTGACTCTGACTCCACAGACTTTTACTTTTCACAGGAAGTAGCTTAAACTCAGGAATATAGGAGAATGTGTTTGAGATATTTACAGCTTCTTGCAGTCCTCATAGATGTTTTCTCTTTATTATTTTTTCCACAGAGTGGCGTCAGGGCAGAGGGGTTCGGATCATCCTGCAGGACGAGGACATGACCACGAAGATCGAGAGTGACTGGAAGAGGCTCAACATGCTGTCTCATTACCAGGTATGACTGTGAATATAACATTATGCAACATGCTTGCAGAAATGGATCCTAGAAGAAGTATAGAATTAGCAGCGATGTGGACTTCTCAAATCTGGTTGGTCAGAAAGTGGTGATTAATTTTCTACAAGAGCAGCTCTGACTGTAGTTCTGGCTGCGAGGCAAATCACAGTTGTAGTGAGATGCTTTTCTGCTCACCACAGTTGTAAGGAGTGGTTATTAAGTTACTGTAGCCTTCCTGTCAGCCCGAGCTAACCATTCTCCACTGACCTCCATCATCGACAAGGCGTTTCTTGTGTAAACTCTAGAGACTGTATGTGAAAATTGCAGGAGATCAGTAGTTTCTGAAACACTCGAACCAGCCGGTCTCGCACCAGCTCTCACTGAGATCACATTTTTCCCCCCATTCTGATGTTCGATGTGAACATCAACGGAAGCTCTTGACCTGTATCCAAATGATATTATGCATTGTGCTGCTGCCACATGATTGGCTGATTGGATAACTGCATGAATGAGCAATTGTACAGGTTTTGTTTTCAATAACTTCTATAAATATATAAGTATATAAATAAGTATAATATAATAAGTAACAAGTCAGTCAGTAATATCAGTGCTGCTAGGAAACCAATCGTTTTCTGATTCAAGTAGATAAATAAAAAAATTAATGTGTACAGATATATGTTGATGTGTCTGTACTTCTCACTAGCTCAGACCTAACCTTTCTTCTTTTTGGGGCTTTACATTTAGGCCCACTGTCTGTAGATGTTAAAGTCAACTACAGATCACAAAAACTCAAACAAACTTGTAAATGTTTTAAGTTTTAAATTCAGTGCAGAAATTGGCTAGCTTATGCTAGATAAAGCTCTTGGGCACATCACTGGTTTAAAAATACACATAGCGAATAATGCGTTTTGAAAAGAATGCCGTTACAAGAACGCTTGTAATTCAATCAGCTCCAGTTAGTAAATAGTGTATACGTGGTGACCACTGAACATTCAGGTCCATTATAGCGAAAAAACCTTTTGGAAATAAACTCATTTATATGAGTGCTATAACCTCTCTCTCTCTCTCTCTTTCTCTCTCTCTCTATTTTTCTTTCTTTAAAAGCCTGACAATTGCAGGCAGCTACTGGCTGTTGATTACAAAGGAGTGGAAAATATATACTTCATAGTGACTAAAATTGTGCATAACAGTGACAGCCCAATCATGTTTCCACTTATGAAATCAACAAGAATGACATGTATGGTGTGTGTGTGTGTGTGTGTGTGTGTGTGTGTGTGTGTGTGTGTGGTTTCTATTTAAAGACCCACACTCAGATATCAAGGCAGTATTGATTCTCGATAGGTGAAGACAGCTGATATTACAGTTTGCACCACAGTGCTGTTGAATTCTCGATTCTGATTGGCCAGAAGGTGTTGAATAATATTTCACAACATCAGCTCTGACAGTTTTGCAGCTGCAAATGTGATCGTTCAAGTACGTTTTTGTTTTCTATAGTAACAGCTCACTTTGCATGATGGACACTCCATATAAATGGCCTTTAAAAAAAAGTGTGATTGTTGGAAGGAGTCTCCAGTGGCAGTGCTTGGTAACAGTCTTCGGGACTGAAGAGTTTGCACTTTCCATTTTCTCAGGAACGTGACAAGACAGAGAACAAAGAGAGCCTGGTGAGGGAACTAGCTTGTTTTGCATGACATTAAATGTAACAACAAAAGGCTAAAAAGTACTATGTGTTGTTCGTTATTAAATAAAACAATTGTTAGCATTGGAAAATCACTGTCGTAAAAACTTCGGGACATGTTGTTGTTGGAAAATAATCAGGTGGTAAGAGTAAATCCTCATCATGTTGAGCCACATTCTAAAAATCTAATGGAAGTATGGAATAAAACACTTGGGGTGTGCTACCCCCTGTAAATGATTGTTTTCCTATATCAGCACACCCCCAAGTTTTTTATTCCATACTTCCATTAGATGTGTAGAAATCCAATCAATGGATGACTGAACGTTTAAATAATAAGAGGAACGCTTTTGAAGATTTAAATCAGCGTCCAACAAGTTTTAATTTTCCTCTCTTTGGGTACAAGGACACAGTGAAATGCTGATAGCTTATCTTTTTACTTCTCTCTTTTTCTGTCATTCCCGTATCATTCCATTATCACAGTGATGGATTTGATGCTCGCTTTCCTTCTCACGTGTTTTTCTCCAGTGGACGTCGTTTGTCCAATTTAGGCCGCTTGAGAGATAAGAGAAAGGAGCGAATCTGTTCATTGAACATTCATAGTGTTTCGATCTGATTTTCCCTTAATAACCTTGACCCTGTGCACCTCAGTGACCTTGTAATAGACTAAACAACCGAATCACTTCCTGGTCACAGGATCAGACTCGAGAACGACTGAGTTTGATTGACAGGTCCTATGAATAGTGCACGGGGGGAATCGCGAGAAGTGGAAAGACAAAATCCACGTCCTGATGCGCCATCTGAAGTGCCAATCAGCTGCCTATCACACGCACACACACGCACACACACGCACACACACACACACAGTTTATATCATATCATCGACACATCCTGTTTTTTTTATGTCTGTCTGGAGGACAGGTGACAGGCACATGCTTCATTAAGGTGTAAATAATTTACTAGGCTAGCCTGCCGCCCCTCAAATGAGCTTTCCAAAAGTGAGAGTGAGGGACAGGAAGACAGAGAGAGAGAAAGAAGGAGAGATGGAAAGATTGAGGTCTGCGACGTTCTCAAATTAAATGTCACATGGGCGGCGTGTGGGTATGCGGGTGGTGGACTGGAGGCTGGATTAGGAGGTGATTGGAATCGGAGATGAGATAATGAAGACAGAAGTTAATTTATTTTCAGGTGAGAAGAGTGTTTTATCCTTCACACACACACACACACACACACACACACACGCACACACACACACACACAAAATTGACTTCCAAAGACTTGTGCAGTCAGTGCAGCTCTCAAATTACACCTGCTACAACATTCTCTACTCATTCATTCATTCATTCATTCACTCCACACTTCTTACTTTCAGCTAGATTCCTCCTCTACTACTACATACTACAGTATAAGCATCGCTTCATTCATTCATTCATTCATTCATTCGTTCAGCATTTCTTTCTGTATCATTCATTAAATCACTCACTCATTCACTACATTACAATCTGCTCTTTCATTCCATTCCATTTCATTTCATGCTTCTCCCTATGGACTCTGATACTACCCTATAATCTACTCATTCATTCATTCATTGCATGTTTCTTACTTTCACCATTCTACAGCTGCTTCTACATGCTGCATTATACACCACTCATTCCTTCCTTCCTTCCTTCATTCATTCCTTCATTCATTCAGTCATTGTTTCTTACTTTGTGTCATATATAAGCCACTTTTCTTTCATTCATTCATTCATTCATTCCATGTTTCCTACTTTCACCATTCTACAGCTGCTACTACATGCTGCATTATACACCACTCATTCATTCCTTCTTTCCTTCATTCATTCCTTCATTCATTCAGTCATTGTTTCTTACTTTGTGTCATATATAAGCCACTTTTCTTCCATTCATTCATTCATTCATTCATTAATTCCATGTTTCCTACTTTCACCATTCTACAGCTGCTACTACATGCTACATTATACACCATTCATTCCTTCCTTCCTTCCTTCCTTCTTTCCTTCCTTCATTCATTCATTCATTCATTCATTCATTCAGTCAGTCATTGTTTCTTACTTTGTGTCATATATAAGCCACTTTTCATTCATTCATTCATTCATTCATTCAGTCAGTCAGTCAGTCAGTCTCTCCAGATGGACTCAGATAATACATACTACCTTATAAGTCACTATTTCTTTCATTCATTCATTCATTCATTCATTCATTTATTCATCATTTCTCACTTTCACTTCTCTCCAGACAAAGTCTGATACTACTTACATTAGATACTTACATTATAAGCTGCTCATTCATTCCTTCATTCATTCCTTCATTCATTCATTCTTACTTTCACTTCTCTTCAGATGAACTCTAGTAAAACATGCTACATTATAAGTCACTCTTCCATTCATTCATTCATTCATTCATCCATTCTTGCTTGTTTTCACCACTCACCAGATTGAGTGTTACACAACATACTACAATATAAGCCACTCATTCATTCATTCACTCATTCATTCACTGTTACCTACTTTCACTGTTCTCCATATGGACTCAGATACTGCATTATACGCCGCTCTGCAGCTACACTCAGCATGAATCCTCTTCTCTTTTTTTTTTCAGCAAATAGGAATAAGAATAGCAGGGTGCCTTCAGCTCTAATTCTGTCTCTCACCAGTCAGACACATCCTGCCCCGTCCAAGGCGCTGACATTAATTCTTTGATTTCCTGTCGGGAAACATCTCACTGTGTTATATAAGCTCTTGCTGACATTTTCTATATCTGAGCAGTCTGAATGCTATCAGCAATCGAGAATCTCACCAAAGTGCCAGTTCACGCACTCAGACTCGCTCGGTATGTGCGATGATGGAAAGAAAAAAAGAAAGACTTCACTTTCCCAGATGATTTTTATAATAGCTTAAGATACTGATGAACTTAATGGCTGTAATTGCTTCACTATTACCAAGAGAAGTGGTTTTCCATTCCCATCATGCTCTCTGTGTGGTCAGATCCGCTCTCCTTTCTCTCCGGACCTCTCTCTTATATTTCACATTATCTGTGTAATGAACAGCAGTTATAACTCTCCGGTTAGATTCCGGATAGATAAAATAATGCGGTAATTGTCTCTGAAGCCCAGCGCTCATGTATTCGCCAGCGCTTCCGAGACGATCCATAGACGATCACCTTAATTAACCCTGTAAGTGTGTCAGACGTCGGGTTGCCAGATTGTGCTGAGACAGGGAAAACTCATCGGATTGGAAAATCCCCTGTCTGTGTACTGATTGATTCCATTTGTCTGGTTGATCAAGGAGGTTTCATAAAGTTGCACTGCCTGAGTGGTTATATCAGAAAAATCCATTATTGAACTGGGAGCAGGAGAGTCTATATTTTCACAAAGGCAATTTTATATTCTAAAAAAAAAACATTATAACATTCTAAGGAAGGTTTGCTAATGTACTTCCATATAGAATAAACTCCTATTTTAACTTGCCTCATATTATATTATATTATTATATTATATTATATTTTTATACCCCAGCACTGTTGAATTCTCAAATCTGATTGGTCAGCAGGTGTTAATTAATTTTCAATAAAATCAGCTCTGACAGTAGTGCAGCTGCAAATCACTGGTTTGTATTACTGCGTTATTGTTTCTTTAGTAGCAGCTCATTCACAGGAACTTGTATGGCAGATGCTCTACATAATCTAAGTCTAATACTAAGCGGATCCTAAAAAGCACGTCGTTATTTAACAAATTTCATTGCTGATGTGGTGAAGCGTTCTTTAAGGACATTTATTTGATGTTATAATGGAAGGAGTCTCCAGTGCTGGCTCTTTGTCGCAGTCTGAGGTAAAGATATTGCTTTTTGCGACACAGCATAAGCGATAACAGGAACTTCTTTTGTTGGTATGTATTATATGAATTTAATAAAATAGATTGTTAACATTGGTAGCAATAAAACGCTTCGGGACGTGATGTTATTGGGGGGAAAAAAAATTAACTCCAACGTCTAAAGCGTGTGTGTAGAGTGTGCATGTGATTAAGTGGTACAGATTTTTCTTCTGCTCATTCTGTAATAAGTAATCATTTTCTTACACTTCTGCAGGTGTCTGATAACGCACTGGTGGCCCTCGTACCAAAGCAGGTCACTGCCTACAACTCCGTTAACAACTCCACCGTCTCCAGGACGTCTGCTAGCAAATACGGTAGGCATCATGCTTATAATCTGGGAATATGTGACAGATGTATGTCTGACAGTGCATGTGTGTTTCTGACTATGTGAGAATTTTTTTTTTTTTAAAAAGGGACCAATTTCATTGAAAGGTAAGAGCAGACAGAGTGAAATGAGAAGCATCTCTCATCAATATCTAGCCAGAAAGGCAAGAACCTGAGAGGGCTTTACATGAAGAGAGTTGCCTTCACACAATGGTGGACGGAGGAGGAAAATGAGTCTCTTTGCACTTGACTTCCCTCCTGAGACGTAGCCATCCGACTCGTATCGCCCAGCGTGCTATTGGATCCGATAAAGTAAAAGATCAAAGGGCCGGGGCAGCGCGAGCACTCTCCAACACACATCAAATAGTGCATTAACAACGTCTCATCTCCATAGTCTTTCACCTCGGCTCCAAATTAGCCCTAAATGAAGGGAGAGAGGCTGTGTGTGTGGCAGGCACGTCCCGGGGGGGGTGAGAAGGGAAAGTGAGGGAGTGGATGCCACACATCTTTTTAGTACCTTTTTAGAATTAATTTCAAATGAAAGGGAGCTTTTTTCCAAATGAGCTGAACTGGAGATGCTCTTTGAACTAACGGAGGACAAAAGACACAGAAGCAAGAGAAAAGACATGAGCTCATTATGCTGCCTTCCTCTCGGCATCCAAACTCCAGCATGCAATTTACTGGCAAGCGTCTGAAGGCTGAGGTCTGGCATGCAGCGCGGTCTTCACTGTTTTCTGTTTGGGGATTTGTAAAATGTTCCAGGTGCATACAGCTGCATTACAGTGTTGCATGGTGGGTAATTTATTAATAACCTTTTTAATAATCTCACTTGGTTCTCACAGAGCCTGATACAGCTTAGACCAGGGACGTTTTACTAATTAAAATTAAAGGGCTCTACTATACTATGCTATGCTATGCTATGCTACACTATAACATTCTATACTATACTATAGTATACTATACTATGCTATACTGTACTGTATTACACTATATACCATATAATACACAGGGTCTGTGGGTTCTTAAAAAAAATCTATAACTATACTGCACCTTACCGTACCATACCATACCATACTATACTATACCATACTATACTATACTATGCTGTACTGCACTGTACTCTACTATACTATAATATTCTATACTATACTATACACATAGTCTGCAGGTTATTAAAGGCGTATACTATAATATAACATGCTATACTGTTCCATACTATGCAGTGCTACACATTGCTAAGCTATACTATACCATACTACACTACACTATACTATACTACACTGTACTATACAGCACTATTTTATACATGGGGTATGAGGGTTTTTTTTTTTTTTTAAATCTTAATTTATCTGAAATGACATTTTACGAAATAAAATTAAAGGCCTGTACTATACTATTCCATGCTACGCTATGCAATACTAGACTTTACTATACTATGCTGTGCTATACTATAATTTGCTATGCTATGCTATGCTATGCTGTGCTGTAATGTACTGTATTATGCTATGCTATATTGTAATATAGTGTATTATACTATATTATACCATTCCATATCTAAGAGTAGTCCCTTTGTAATTTCAGACCAGTAAATATTTTTAAGAACCTGCAGATCCCTTATTCTTAGCGTTATCAGGCTGTGAGAACCTACGCACAAGTGAGGTTATTAATAATTTACCCACAATGCAACACTGTAATTCAACTATGTGCACATTACATTCTACAAACACCCAAACCCGCTCTGCTGAAGACAGCTCTGCACGCCAGACCTCAGCCTTCAGACGCTCGCCAGTAAATTATGCCAATAATGTCCTGGGTTTTAAGTGAGAAAACACTATAGAACTGATAGAATTTATGGCCTTTTTTTTTTTTTATTCTGTTACGAAAGTGTCAGTATTAACCCTTCTCCTTATCTACATACACATCCTCTCCTTCTTTTCGGTGTGTCCGGATTGTCCTCCATCTTTCTTTTCTTTCTTTTTCGGTTTCTTTGTCTTTTCCCTCCGCTGGTCAGGAACAGTTTTGCTGTCTCTCAGCAAAATTGTTCTCTCTCTAGAGAAATTGATTTCTGCTGCATCTAACATGGTGAAAGCTCTGTGTGTGTGTGTGTGTGTTTTTTCCTTTACCAGATGAGGCGTTTTTGCTGATCAGTTCTTTTCACGCTGCGTAAACATTCCCCGAGCTCCCTGCCTTTTTTTTTTTTAAATGTCATGCTCACCCCTGCCTCTAGTGGAGCCATAAAAATTTCATCTGCCTCGACACCTGTTCGATCGGCCGTCCGCCAGGGCGAGCAGAGGAGACGTGATGAAAAATTAAGTAGCCGTACGTGCTAAAACATTCATATCCAATCTTCAACTCGGCGTGAGCAGATAGGCCCGGATTCGAACCACCGAGCAGCCTGGTTACAAAAAAAAAAAAGGAACCTGTCTTTCTGTGGTGATCGCCACCTGGGATCTTTTTTTTTGTCTCACTTTTATCTTTTCTCCAGAAAACATGATCAAATACACAGGCAGCCCAGACAGCTTGCGCTCTCGTACACCCATGATCACACCTGACCTGGAAAGTGGAGTCAAAGTTTGGCACCTGGTGAAGAACCACGAGCACGGAGACCAGAAGGAGGGCGACCGTGGCAGCAAGATGGTCTCCGAGATTTACCTGACCAGACTGCTGGCTACCAAGGTGAGCTTTTTTTCTCCACATCAGGCTGTGAAAGAGGCAAAGGATCAATAAAATGCACTTGTTTAGCACCCCATATTGTCTCTCTCAAAGTTGGCTTATTCACTGATCGTTTTTATTAACGATCATCACAAAAACTATTTCGTACTTACAGAATAGCAATATGTTGGCGACAGATACATTGGATCGCTGTGCTTCAATCAGCCTCAGCTAGAGATAATTTGTTTCAAATGCACACTATAATTTCTGCCAATTTGCTGTTTTTAGTTATACAGTCTGGGTCACAATTAACTACAAGGGAATTAATCATGAAATAATACACTGTAGTTCTCTTGTAAATATCATATTGAACCAGGAACGTTAATCTCCCTCAGGACTGTCTGCTATAAATGAGCTAGCAGGGCTAAGCCTCCCATTGATGACCATCAGAACATCAATATAAGGTTTTTTTTGTTATCCATATCAGACTTTTTTTTTTTTTTTTTTGCTGTTAACAAATGTCCTGAGATGGATTATTTTGGATTTTTTCTGGAACCGAGCACAATACCACCACCAGTGGTTGTAAGAAAAATGCACAGAATGGTATGAAGAAGCAAGAAGCGAGGCTGGGGCTGATTTCTTTCTAGCCCAGACTGTAGATTCATGCAGCCTATCAGTGACTGTCGTGTCTGATGATGTCACAATTTAGTCCGACAGGATGTAGTCAGGAGCAAAATGTTTCACAGCAAAATCCAAAAGGCAGGAGTAAGTCAGGAGTCAACAAACAGGCAGGAAAAAAAAAAAAACAGGAAAAAGGGACGAAAGCAGAAAAGGCAGCAGCATGAAAATTGCAACTCTTAGGAAAGAAGAACATGTCACGAGAGAAAGAACAACTTAAATACAGTGAGTAGCGAGTGAGAATCTGAATCAGAGGAGGAGACAGAACCAGGAAATCAACCCGGATGTCAAAATAAAAGTACATAGCTCAAAGGATTTGTGTCCCAGTAACACTCCCTTTAGATTTGATCTCTGTTTGGTGCTGATATTTTTCAGACACGTCATCAGCAGTGATTGAGAAAGCGCATGTGAAAGACAGTGAATGAGGTGGATTATTTACTCTAACCTTTTTTTTTTCTTTTTTTCAAAATACCTTTGGAAGAGAAACTAAAAGCAGATAGAGTATAAATACACAAAAGGACAGATTACTGAACTGTAATTTTAGTGTTTTTCTTTTTTTTTATCTGAATTAAAGGGACACAGCCTTTCCGTTTATCATGTTTGGTATTTGGAGGAAACTCTTAACTTTAGACCTCGTGAGTGCACACGCTCATCTGTCTAAGTGTGTCCAAGTGGGTGTGTGATATTTTTGCCCCATCGTTCTTATTATACCATCAACAACATTTCGTGATATGATACATTCCTCAACACATATTATAATAGTTTCAATGTTGAGCTACGTTACAGACGTTAGATTTAAGCCCCGTGGCTAATATCACGTCTAGCCATCACTGATCCTGCTGTTTAATGTCTGTCTTCTCCTAATTGTGGTTCTCAAGTTTGTACTAAATCTAATGGATGTGAGGTACTAGAACGTAATATGTAACAACGACTCATTTTTATTTCTAACACTTATGATTGATGTTATCCAAGAAGCAGAAAGAGTTTTTTGCTATGACAAATCTCTTCATATGTATATGGGAATGTGTGTGTGTGTGTGTGTGTGTGTGGCTCCATCATCTGTCATTCTTGTGTTCTGTGTGCCAATAAGCACCTACGAGAAGCTCGAACACATCCAACACATACATTTCTATGAATGCCAGACAAATCACCAGCGCCTGCCTGATTCCCTGCCCAGTGTGTGGGCCGCGTGTCATCACTCAGATGGATTGTTTTTTGTTTAATAACAAGTTTATTATGCCGCCAGTTCTCTCGGTGAAAAATGATTGGTATGACAGTGCTGTAATTGACTGTTTCCTTTTTCACTCCTCCAGTAAACACCTTCAGTCTTCCACGAGCGCTTCTTATTCGCTCCTTTACCGTCTTTGTATTCGGAAAAAAAAGAAAGAAAGAAGCAGCAAGGGTTAATATCGCTCGCTTAAGGCTCGCTCCCTACCTTTTTAATCCTTCCCCTACTGTGACTGTAACTCACTTTTTCTCTCTCTTTTAACTTCTCTGTATGTGTTTAAACCTTCTAATTGAATAAAAGAAAGAAATACCCACCAGGTTGCTTTTTCACGTCCGCCTGCTCGGCTCTGATTAGCATGCTCTTTTTTTAAAGTTTGCACATCTTTAAAATGGCAGTAAATACCCGCCCCGGTTCCCCGTCGAGTAATGATGATGTCAGCCGTCACACGGGACATCTGTCAGAACCCTTAACGTGGCAGGCGGGAAATATGTATTTTTGTCTTCGTATGGAAAAGATAAGCTGTCAGGAATGTGGGACACAGCAGAATTACTGCTGAGATTGTCAGCTAACAGGGTTTTTTTTTTTTTTGGCTTATTCCCAGTCCCCTCTCAAGCAAAATAGGATTTTTGGTACTCATAAGCTAAGCTTTCTGATTTCCTCACTTTTTCACTTTCACTATCTCCCCTCCCCATCCCATCCTCTCGCTATATATATTATCTCTCTGGTTTTCTTCTCTGTCGCTGCTTCACTTCCTATCAGTTCACATAAGTGGATTAGATTCCATCTACTTCGCGAATCCTTCAAGTTGACAACATTAAATGAAATTACAGGCCATTGGTGCGCTGTGGGCTGTAATCCAGCTGCATAAAGAGGCTTAGGCAGATTTGCCACCTGTTCCCAGATGGTATTAAGCATGATGTACAAAAAAAAGTGATTTCACAGTCATAGCGTTGTGGTTGTTGGTAAGCTGGATACACTGACATTAATACATCTATTAATAATAATAATATGAAGAACAATCGTAATAACTCCTATGAAGCCTGTGTTCATAATGCATTATAAATGGGACATAATGTCAGGTTACATAGGACTTTAAAAATCTCTGTTCATAGATAACGTCCTATGAACCCTGTATTCATAACATCAGGTTACATAATGCTTTATAATATTTGTTAATTAATTGATTTGGTAAACCATCCTGTGACTCTTGTATTCATAATGTCAGGTTATATAACACTTCGTAATATCTCTTTATTAAAAAAAATGAGAAAACCTTCCTATGAATCGTGTATTTATAATTCATTATTAATTGGACTATGAGTATATATAGTTACATGCATAACACTTTCATAATATTACGTTATATATTTTATTGATATAATTTAATATTAGGTTTATAATGTCTGTTTATTTAATAAAATGGTAAAAAATTTCTTTGATTTCTGAATTCGTAATGCATTATAAATGGAGCATAAGTAGCTATAGTCACATGCGTAACACTTTCATAATGTCAGCTTTCATGTTTGCCAATTCCATGGGGGGGGGGGGGGGGGGGGGGGGGGGGGGGGTTGTTGCACAAACTTTTGCACTTAAAACCTGTAGTTAAAACCGGTAATGACCTGTCCTAGGGCTCTATTTTGTGTTGTATACTTTAACAAACATTGGAGTGGAGTACAATTTGAGAATCCGGTTGTGTATGTTATAATGCATTATAGCTTGTGATGCATTACAACATACACCCCCGGGTTCTTAAACTGTACTCCACTCCAATGTTTATTAAAGTAGATAACACAAAATAGAGCCTTATAACTTTTAATGACTCCTGCATTATACAAGCATTACAATGTGTTATACCATCTGTAGTGTATACAATAAGCCCGTATAAAGACCCATTAGTATTTAAAGTTACATACAGAATGCTGCCATTCTACAGCAGGTAAACATAATGCCAGCTTACATAAGCATTATAATGTCTACTGTAATGTTCTAGTGCACTGCAACACAAGCTCTCTAGTATGCACATAGATGGTAGAACACATTATCATGCTTATAATATATATATATATATATACACATACATATATATATATATATATATATATATATATGTGAGTGAACTTGTGATTTAATAAAAGCATGCATCTCATCCTCTTCCGTTTCTCTTTGTTTTTGTGGCTTCGCAGGGCACGCTGCAGAAGTTTGTAGACGACCTGTTTGAGACCATCTTTAGCACGGCACACCGAGGAAGCGCCCTCCCCCTTGCCATAAAGTACATGTTCGACTTCCTGGACGAGCAAGCCGACAAGCACGGCATCCACGACCCTCACGTCCGGCACACATGGAAGAGCAACTGGTCAGAGTCCACTCATGAATAATCACATTCACACACACACACACACACACACACACACACACACACACACATGCAATAACTTCATTAAGGCACATTCCGTCCCAAACATGATGTCTCTCGAAACCACATCACTCCGTCACCGATGCAGCTGTCAGCGCAGGCGTCGCTATGACGACGTGCGAGCGGCAAGTCAATAAGGTCTGGCTAGAAATTAATTTCACCCTATCAATTTATTTCGATTCCTCTAGTGTGAGAGTGTGAGGAAACATATACAGAGAAAACAAGAGATAGAGAATTGGGTGGATGGACGGATAGAAAAAGAAGATGTAAGAGCAATTCTTCTTTAACCTTTACCCCCCCCCCCGCCCCCCGAGCCAATGATCCATCATGCATCACTCATGGTCGCCTCACTCACAGGACCATCACGCTTTAAAACTGATGTGCGGACTGGACAGCAGGGAGGATGATCGAGTCTATTTACTCAGTTTTATGGCCCTAATTTTTCCCTGTCTCTCTTTCATTGCCTCATTTGTGAACGTCCTAAATGCGTCTAGATTAGACATTAATGGAATCATTCTTACAAAAAAAAATAAATAAATGGCAAAATGATAAATAATCATTTTTATTTCGTACAAACACCCATTGTGCGCATCAGCCTAATGCTGCCGCTGCGTCATTGCTTTTTTATCGTGCGATGGAGCGAGTCTCTTTACTAAGACCGTTATTCCTGCCGTGCCGTGTTTTTTTTTTGCTGACATGTAATGTCTCTCGCAGCGGGGGGGGGAAAGAGCTCCATCTTTAGGTACTGCAAAACAACAGACTCAGCCTGTTTTCATCTTCAGAGTGAAATATGCTGCTGTCTTCCAGGCCATTAAAGAAAACATTTCGCCCCAAAAAACGCTAACGTGACTAACAGTCAGTGCCAGCTAGTTAGTTAGCGTGCACTTGTTTCACTAAAGCTAAATGGCCGTTCGTTTATAATTAATAAATGTAATATTTTCAGGTGGACTGATGAGCCTGAGGGTTAGACCGTCTCTAACCAGTTGGACATCTGCTGCAGTCGGGTATCCTGCTGGCATGAAAAAGCAAAATTATATTAAATTAGATTTAGCAATTATACTATGTAGAGCTTAACTACGGGTGATGGGCCATTCCACCAAAATAACAGCCTGTAGTACTCTCTGAATACATGAGTGCAAAAGTTTACACACCCCAATGGATTTTGAATGAATCTACAATATACATACAGTTTGTTTTTAACATGAAATATTCTTAGGAGCAGAGGTACATGTGTACAGTCTTTTCCCATTCAAAATCCATTGGGGTGCGCAAACTTTTACACTCATAAGTATAGTACTCTACTGGTGAGTGCAAAGGTTTGCACACCCCAATGGATTTTGAATATACTATATGTATATGCAAGATGTGTGTACATTCTGTTTTTAACTTGAAATTCTTTTTAAAATACATGTTTCTCGTTCCCATTCAAACGTTACTGGGGTGTGCAGACTTTTGCACTCATAAGTATAGTACTCTACTGGTGAGTGCAATAGTTTGCACACCCCAGTAGATTTGGAAAGACAGGAAAATGTACCCCAGTTTTAAGAATATTTCAGAGTAAAAGCAAACAAAATGTACATATATCCTCTATATACATAAAGCAAAATTAACAAAAAAATGTCTTGAAAAGTGCACAGTGCTCTGTGTCCCATCCACGGTGTATTATACCCAGTGTTCCCAGGATAGGCTCCAAATCCACAGTGACCCTGACCAGGATAAAGCGCTCACCGAAGATGAAAAATGAATGATGAAGGAACATGTGTGGAACCTCTCGGACTAAATGTCAACGCTATAGATTACATTTCTGCAAAATGTTTTCTTCATTTTGCACTAAGGTTATGGAACCATTTGCAGGATCGCAGCCACATCGATCCAGCATAGCAGCCTCAGTAGCCCATGGCACTGAAAGGTTCAATTCCTTTGCCAAAATTCATGGGGGGGGGGCAAACATTTGGACTCATCTGTAGACTACTATGCAACCAGCTGTGTAGTAATGATAACCTCCATGATCTCCAACTCTAGTTGGGTCCAGATTTCGGTCGAAGCTTGTACTATTCACACTGATTCCACTTTACAATTTATATCTCACCAAAGTCCCAAATTATACCATTTCCCAGATTTGTTGTATGTGGAATAATCCAGAATTCACTTTCCAGATCTTCTTTTATTTGGCTATGATTTTGTGACAATGATGTAGACGTGGGTATGAGAATGCTTCTCTCACTCTCTCTCTCTCTCTCTCTCTCTCTCTCTCTCTCTTTCTGTTTCTCTCTGCCGCACTTCACACCGCATCCACTTTACTGCAGTGTCCTTTCTTATTCCCCTCGTTCTTTTTCCCTTTTTTATTTATTATTTTGTTGCCTATGACAAAAACAGCGCTGCCTGGAAAATTAATGAGCACACTGCAAACAGAGCGAACACTGACCCCCACCTCTTCCATCCCACACACACACACACACACACACAGGCGCACCTACCTGGATCATTTCCATTCACTTTAGTGCAAATAGGCCGGGGAATAAAGCAAGCTTGTATATGTTTATTGCTTTAGACAGGCACAAAAGGTGCAGGGCAGCCGGCAGATACAAACAAGCCAATATGATTCACGTCAGCAAAGTGCCCTCACCCAGAAGCGCAGCCTCACCCTGAGGAACAGCAGGCTCCTGTTTTCCCTATTTATATTCACACTCTTTTTTTTTTTTTTTTAATTTGTTTGTTTTATTCGTCTGCGCATGCAGATATTACAGAGAACCAGCTTGTTTTGCACATGTTTCTGCTGTTTCACAGCAACCAGGTGTTTATGCTAAAAATGTGATGATCATTACAAGCCCAATAGTTTAAATGTGTGTATTAAGGGTCAGTTTGCGACTTAGCTGTCGAGCATAATCGAGTTTTATTTTCCGTACCTAGGTTGGTCTATACCTGACGCCTGACTTTGGCATTGTTCACACACTCACCTGCATAGTTTATGTATACCTGGAGGATTAAAAGTGATATCCACTAGATGTCACTTCAGAGCCAAAATATCCTCAAAACGTCCCTGTCTGTCTGGTTTCCAGTCAAACTATAAAATGTTTAGTGATTTCATGCACTTAAAAAAAAAAAAAAAAAAAACATATGTGATATTAAACATCCTGCGAGCTCTGTTCAGACTGTCTGCCGTCGTTGTGATTGTTGTCATGAGCTGTGTCTCAAATCGAAAGCTCTGACCTTACACTGAAAAGTGTTTACTCATCTAGAAAATCTAGAAAGCTGGTACTCAGAAAGCTCAGTTTTATAATAAGAAACTGACAGTAATACAAAAACCAGTTAGCGTTAGCACTCATTAATGGTCTGGAATAGTACATACGTATGCAATTTGACACACAGAGTTGGTTTGTTTAGTCAGTTTGCGGACACAATGTCACATGGCGCTTTAACGACCCCGCTATTTCCTTTGCTATTGCTTGGCTTTCATTTCCGAGGACACGCACAAGCAAGATGTGTTGAATTGACTAGAACTTTTCTATTTATTTATTAAACTTTCATCTCAGTATGACCCAGTCTGGCACATCAAGAGCGGTTTAGCTGATGCTGTTATCCTCTGCAATTTAAAAAGAGCACTTAAAAGCATGCTGAAAAGCTTGACTCGTCCTCCATCTTTCTGAAATTGGCCTCAAACCCTCCTGTCAGCTGCTGTGGACACAGTGTGCTTTGTCTTTATGATAATTGGTGTGTTGGCTCGCCTTCCAGCATCAGCATTAGCTTTATACCTTCAACCATAAATCAGAGGATTTCAGCTCTAGTAATAACGCTGATCTCCACTAAAAGTTGATGTATGATAATGAGTGATAACGTCATGATGGTACACAAAGCATGATTCATTTGTTTAAAAAAAAAAAAAAAAAGGCTACAACTGAGTGGCTCAGTATAACCAAGTTAAAGTATATACATACCTACCTACTAGTTTTACTGCAGTTACAGAATAAATTCACAGTAGTCACTGAATAAAATGTGGATTATTTAGATAAACCAGTTAAGATGAATACCTAGACGATATACTGGGACATTAAGAGGATAACATTAATCTAATGTTTAACATTCTCTAAATCAGTCTATCTGACTGTTTAGCATTTAAAATAAAGATACAGTTTTTCTCAAACCAGTTTAGGCAATTGAATTGAATTGAATTGAATTGAATTGAATTGAATTGAATTGAATTGAATTGAATTGAGTGTGCCCCTTTTTAATCTCATTCTGAGTCTTTAGTGAAGACTCCTACAAGTCACACTTCTTCATCTGTTGCTTTAAAAATGCTAAAAACGTTGCCATGTAGCTTTCATGCTAACTTCAGCCCTTTCCCTCCACCAAATGCTGCATCTAGAATGTTTTCACTCGCCTGATCTGCAGTCTGTAACTGAGTATTTCCTGCCACCCAGTGGACATGTGGACACATGAATAAATAATAAATGTTTATTGGATGATACAGAACATGCTAATGACTCGATATTTAAAGGTAATAAGCTTGAAAGGTTAAATAAATGTGTCTTATTTTTGGTGGAAAATCAGCAGCATGTAAATCATACAACACAACGCAGGATGATGTAAAGTAAGAATGAGACGTGTACAAATACGCACACACACACACACACACACACATATAGACAGACAGACAGACAGACAGATAGATAGATAGATAGATAGATAGATAGATAGATAGACAGATAGATAGATAGATAGATAGATAGATAGATAGATAGATAGATAATGATACTAATGGCAAATTAATAGTAATATTAACAGTGATGATAACAATTTTACAACACCTTCATTTGTGTGTGTGTGTGTGTGCGTGTGTAAAGTTTGTGTGCAATATATTTGCAGCACTGCTAAGACAAATAGAGGAATAGTGAAAGTATCCACGTCTGATAAAGTGTGTACCTGTGTATTTTTTTTCTCCTCTCAGCCTACCTCTGAGGTTTTGGGTGAACGTGATTAAAAATCCCCAGTTTGTGTTCGACATCCATAAGAGCAGCATCACGGACGCCTGCTTGTCAGTCGTGGCGCAGACCTTCATGGACTCCTGCTCCACATCTGAGCACCGCCTGGGCAAAGACTCGCCCTCCAACAAGCTGCTGTACGCCAAGGACATCCCCAGCTACAAGAGCTGGGTGGAGAGGTGAGAGCAGACCTCAGTCAAGTGTGTGTGTGTGTGTGTGTGTGTGTGTGTGTGTGTGATGTTATTATTGGCACCCTTGTCTCTAGAAACCAGGTCAGTGAAAGAGATACGAGTGTGTGCGTTAGTGTGTTGGTGGTTTGCATTACAGCATGTTTACACCCCATCACCCATATCACACTAATAGCACTCTCATATATTGACTGGGTTCATACAATTCAAGTGCTTTAATTGCTATAAAGCTGTGGATTCGTGGTAAGCACAGAGACTGTACGTAATAAACTACAGTGCAGCGTGTGTGAGCCCCTGGGAAATTTCTAAGATTGATGACCAGCACATTTCGACCTAAACGAAAAAAAAAAAGGATGTAGATATTTAGCATTGTGCTGGCCTGAATACACACAGCTTCCTGGTGTTATGTCTGTTTAATAAAAGATGGTGAGTCGGCTGGCAAGGTGCCGTGAAAAGCTGTGTAAAAGACTGCCGTGGGAAATTCCCCCCCCACTTGTTTTGGGACGTAAAAGAAAGAGAAGGAGGGCATTTTAAAAGGTACACGATCTCATTGCATGCAGGCGTCAGAGAAGAAGAAAAAGAGCTTTCCAGGAAGAAATGTACATCAGTGGTTGCTAAATTGCTTTTTAAATTATTAATGCAGTTCTTTGTTTATTTATATATGCAGTGAATAAAGTCGGGAAGTATGAGGAAGGGCAATAAATATGCAAACATTTATTTATTTATTTGGCTGATATTAACCGAAATGAGGGCCATGTCTCACATACATTTCACAGAAAGGCTTGTAGCTATAATTGCATTCGTGGCAGATAAATTGCTGCTTTGATTGCTTTCGTATGGAGCGAGTGTTTCGCCGCTGCCACACTGATCTCGCCTCTGGCACAAATAACACGAGTGCGGCTCGAGCCGATGGACGGTGACAGCAGCAATCAGCTCAGGAACTTTTACCACACACATTCAAAGAATGCCTTTGAGTTATTCTGTGTTTTTAGTCAGAATTGTTGGCACCCTTGATAAAAACAAATGAAGTGAAAAGGAATATACTAAATGTATAACACACAAACAGTGAAATTTAGATCTTCAACATACAGAGGCATTGTATGTAGAGTTTTATAGTAAAACCAATATTGTTTTTCAAACATAAATAGCTTTTAAGAGTGATTTTAACATTATTGGCACCCTACAATCAACTTAATACTTAGAAATGCCTACCCAACACTGAACCTGTCCCGGTAATACAAACATGTGTCAAAGGTGTCAAACATTACAAAAAAGGCTTGATAAAGGTTCTAATGAAACCCACCAAATGAATTTACAATCTGTGTTCTAAATTAAATTCATCTCGTGGACTGTAACTGAACTGAAAGATTTTAAAAAAGAGAACTAGCCTCTGCTATTCCACTAGGGGGCAAGCTAGAGCAATAATCTCAGGGCTGTGGACCTTTCTCACACTCCTGTGTTTTTTTTTTTTTTTACAGCTCGCAATCACTGTAGCGTCCCTAAAATGCACAAATAATTGAAGTGAAGATCCGTACTTGAGCTTTCACTCATTTCCCACCATCGTGCTTTTGAGAAAGAAACGTCTTTGTGATATCCACAGGGACAGGGATGAGCATTTTAAGACATGTACAACTGTAGCCAGCATTTTAAAGAATCTGACTACTCAAAAAACCACTTGACGTAAATGCCTCAAACATGGGACTGTAGGAAATGTTATAAAATCAAAAAATAAATGGACAGTTTGATTTCTTGGTAATTAATTGTCTGATTATCTGTTTTGTAGATGATATACTGTATGTTTTACATCCAGCCAATATTTCTGTATCATTTTGGTGTACTGTCTTGTTGGAAGAGCTATCCATGACCGAATCGTAACCTCCTGGCAGAGGCAACCAAGTTTCAGCATCAGTCTCAACAAAAGTCTCTGCGCCACCATTCGCAAAACAGCACTAAGGATCCATCACCAGATTTTACAGCATGTTATTTTCATATAATGGTGCCCTTTTTCACATGCTGATGGCGTCGATGGCCATACAGTTCGATTTTACTCTCATTGGACCACAAATAGTTCCACCTGTAGTTCAGGCGAGGCTTTTTATGAGCTGCAATTTGTAAGCTTTGCTCTGGAACAGCTGAAAAGTGTTGGCTAGTAGTTGATTTGAAACTTGACACACCCAAGAATCGACCTGGAGGTGGGATGAGACGCAATCCATCATAAAAGATTCAACTAAGCTTTTTGAAATCGTGATCTTTCTGTTTGTTTTTTGCACACCTCACCATTTTCCTGTTTTTCATTTTCTGTGTTTAATTTATACAATGGACTCATTTGGGGGTGTATGGCCGTCTCATGCTGGGACAGGCTGACCCGAAGATGAATGAATGAATGAATTTATTCGTTCATGTTCATGAAGGGTGCCAATCATTTTGGAGTTGACTTTATGTAGTATCTTCTATAGATGGAGAATGGAGGGTTTTGTCTGTGCCCTCTCTCTCTCTCTCTCTCTCTCTCTCTCTCTCTCTCTCTCTGTCTGATTCTCATGTTGAACACTGATGATAGCCCCATGGTGCACTGCAGCATACGCCTGACACTCAAAGTGGTCACAGGGATCCGGCGTGCTGTGAATTAGAAACACACACACACACACACACACACACACACAGAAGTTCACGAGTTGGCTCAGAGTGGGAATTAAAAATGTAAATGACCTGCCTTAATTAAAGAGTTGACAGTGACACTGCAGCTGCTGCTGACAGTGACGGATTGCTTCGAGCTTCGAGCTTCCTGAACACAGAAGGCCGTGTGTGTGTGTGTGTGTGTGTGTGTGTTTACATGCATGCTTGCATTAAGCACTCTTTAGGTATTCCTGGCATTCCGTAGCCTTTTTTCCTGATGCTTCTAAAACAGCTTTTGAAGGACAGCGACGTATTAACAGTCACCACCATTCCCTGGCTACTGAAGCCGTGCAGTCACTGAAAGTAAATGTAAGATTCCTGAAGACGAGATAGCCGTCAATCAAAGTGTCCACGCTTCCATGTAACACTGTGAGCCTAAAGGACAATGAAAAGAAGAGAAGAAGTGGACTGTTACTTTTACTTCACACACAAACAAGCCACTCTGTCCTCTGACGCCTAATCAATATGTATATTTGTGTGTGTTTGTGTGTGTGTGTGTGTGTGTGTGTGTTCTTTCAGATACTACTCGGACATCAGTAAGATGCCTGCCATCAGCGACCAGGATATGAACGCTTACCTGGCTGAGCAGTCCCGTATGCACATGAACGAGTTCAACACCATGAGCTCCCTCAGCGAGATCTACTCGTACGTGGGAAAATATGCAGAGGAGGTACGTGACTTACTTCAATAGCTTATGTAACAGTATTCAAATTAGTATTCAATTTCAAATTCATCAGTGTGTTTGCACTTCTGAGCTGTTGCGGGCCACCTAGACCTAAAACTCCTACTTACAATATGCTCCGACTTACTGTTTGCTTATTTAAAATGGAAATAATATAGCGCAACCACAACTCAGCCTAGAGGAGGCCGTTCACCGAAAGTCAGTGGCTGGGTAAGGAGTGCATTAGTCAGAGAAGCAACTAAGTGGTCCGGAGTATCTCTGAAAATAAAGAAGATGGAGAGATCCACCGCTCAGTTAGGAGACAACCATAATGGAGCATGCCTAATCCATAAAGAGTGGAGAGCCACATGAAATTCTGTTTGGATTCTGCCAAAAGACATGTTGGAGAAACATAGATGAAGGTTCTCTTGTCTGATGAGACCAAAACTTGAACTTTTTGGCTTTGGCACAAAGCATTTTGGCACAAAGCACAAAGCACGTTTGGTGGAAACCCAACACTGCTCATCAGCCTGAGAACAACATCCAGACGGTGAAGCATGGTGGTGATAGCATCATGCTGAGTGTTACCACTGGCTGCTTGGTTGTATCTCTGTACCCGGTTACTAACTCTTGATGGGTGGCCTCCTCTAGGCAGACCCGCAGCTGTGCTATGGTCTTAACATTTTTTCAGTAATAGATTTGGCCAGATCTGACTAGCGAAGCAACAGCATGGGTTGAACGATATTTGGACAGAGAAGTATGGGTTTACTCTCCTCTTCAAGTGCAAAACAAGTGTGTCTCTGTGGCTCTAGTCTAAAGTGGTAACAATTGATGTGTCTTATTTACAACCCTTAAATGAATCACTAATGGTTAAGCGGTAAACGATAACCGTTGTCACCATTCAGTCATGTTAGTCGCTCATCCAGACCTTTGGAAGCAAGGAATTTTATGTAGCTGGCCTACATAAATTTTAGTTTAAAGAGAATTATGAGTTAATTCTATGCTGGGGTTAAATAGCAAGCTGTTCATTGTGGGCCACATTTTCAGCGAAATCCCCCAAATCCCCAGTGATTAATTGGCTCCTACTTGTGTCCAGCTGGACGTAAATGAACACCGTAGGTGTTAATACGGCACTTTAGGTGCTAATCCAACACTGGGGAGTTTGCTGTGTGGTTCGGTTGGAACTGTCACAGCTAGTATATAGCTACAAACAAAACATATACAGGAATTTAGAGGAAAAAATTATATACAGGCAGCTGTATTATTCTATATTGATTTCATTTAGGGGAAAATTTGGCATGTCGGGGGTTTTTTTCGTCGTGTGAGTGATATGGACTCTGATCTTCCGGCAGATTGTGTGCACGCTGGAGGAGGACGACGGTGCCAGGAAACAGAGACTGGCCTTCAAGCTGGAACAGGTGGTCGCCTTCATGAGCCTGGAGAGCTGAGGACCACGTTTCCCAGAGCGCACTGGGACCGCCGTCAGAAAACTAGGGGGAAAAAAAAAAAAACCGAGCCGTGCCTGAGCACCTGTACATCTTCTGTTTTCTCGCAAACTTCCTATCAACCAAGCAACCAAGAATCTGTATCACATTAAAGCTCTGCTTCCTAGATGACTAGAAACGGGCCAAGGAGCTGGAGACTGCTACGTTACCCATGATGCAACAGGGAGGGAGGGAGGGTTGGGTCTCTGAATGTGCTGCCTGTGAAATCCTCTCTCCTTCCCCTGGGAAAATGTTTTAAAAAAAAAAAAAAATAGTAATGTTACGTTTATGTTGCCTTTTAAAAATATAGCTGTTAAGCAAAGTGTTTCACATCCACAACGTTGGTGTTCTCATTTTATCGACTAGGGTTGTGTGTGACACTGCGATAGAGTCTAATTGTAGTACCAAAACACAGAAAGAACATGCTTTTGGTACATTATCTGACCAGAAAAACTTGAAGTTCATTGAGTTTACAAGACAGAAAAAGAAAAAAAAGACACACTGGGAACATTCAAAATAGAGTCCATGGCACGTCTGGGACGCTGACTGTCTGTGGCACATTACCAAACTGGACCTTAAGTTACGGAAACGAGCACGAGAAAAAATATTACAGGTTTGATCGCCTCTGATGAAAGCACACACACACACTCACACACACACACACACACACACACACACACACACACACACACACACACACACACACCCCTTAGTCCAGCTGTGAGGGCTTCCTCTGGGCTTTTTTTTGGGTGAGGTTTAAGGATCATCATCCTCTAAAACAAGCACATATTCTGTAGCTGCCTCAGATTCATAACCTCTACTAGAATGAGTCGCTGATACGGGGATTGTTGTGCTGTGTGTAAGAAATGAGTCGTTCACTGCCACAGAGTTTGCAGTTACACAAATTACATGAGGAATGGAAAAAAAAAAAAAAAAAAAAACCAAAGGAGATGATGTGATGAAGTGATGAAGGTGCCCATTTTTTTAGGTGGCAGAAACCCAGACACGCAACCAAAGGTCTATCTGCTATCTGATCCTCGAAGAAAAAAAAAAAAAAAAAAAACGTCCTCGTTGGTAAGACTTTGTTTGTACACGTGAGGAAGCCTGTGTTAAAGTGGACACTTCTTTGGCAGCATCCTCAGCTGGGGAAAATCTTTAAGAAAAAAACAAAAAGAAGTCCCCGAACAGCAACCTGTGACAGAGACTCTGAAACGATGGACAAAAAAAAAGTGATTATAGACACCTCTGAAGCACGGTTCTGTCCTTCAGCCTCTGACCTTTGACCTTCTTTTGCCTTGACAGAGTGCTCCATGTGGTGATTTGAGACCAATGTGTGGAGATCCACCTTTGGGTACTTTATCGGCTTTTTTTAAGCGCATGTACTTCAATTTAAACTTGATTAAAAATGAAAAAAAAAAAAAAACACACAATGGAACCTTAGAGAAAAATAAGCCTTGCTAAAAATGATGATGTGGATGTGTTCTTTTCTTTCTTTTGCTTGGAAGAACAAGACAGGGAGATGAGAAGAAAAAAAAAAATTTAAAAAGTGACCATCTAAAGCCACAACTTCTGTTAAGGTGGAACCTTTATCCGACTCAGCCGGTCATCCTCATGTTTTCGTGAAAAAGTGTTAAATAAACAGTTATAATACTGATAATAAGATCATACCGTAATCGAGTATAGTATATTATACCCTTTGCATGTTGACCTATTTGGATGTTATGAAATGAAACTGCCTTGCAATCGAAGCTATTTATCTGAAACTACTAGGAATTTCTGACTTTTAAGGAGAATCTTTTTTTTTTTGTTTAGATGATCAACAGTTAGACGTCACGTCAGCCGTCATCTGTCATGAAGAAACGTCACAGTCCCTCAGGTAGATTATTTAGCCGTTAGCCGTTATCGTTCATGTTCACGTTGAACAGCTGCACAATACACATTACTATTACTGCTGCGCCATGAAAAACATGCAAATGCACCTTTCGATTTTTTTATACGCCATCCTACGTCAATTTCCTGACCAGGACTGTTTACTGACATTTTTTATCTTATTTTTTTAAGTAGCTATTTTTTATTTTCGTGGTGCTTCACTCTTAGAAAGAAAAAAAAAAAAAAAGATTTTGATGGTTGTTATGTAGTTCAGTTCGATTCAGAAAGCTTAAATTCCTTTAGTTACAAAAATACTTAATAATAAAAATACAGACATGACAATAAATACACAATAAGTGTCATAACAAGAGTACAAAAACAACACAAAATACAAGGCATATATAAGGCAACTTGTGACAAGGGTTCTTACAAAGGTTCTCATTTGGAACCCTTCGTAATGGTGAATAACTCTGTTGTAGGGTTTCTACGCAGAACCTTTCATACAACCGAAGAATTCTTAAAGCACGTAATCCTACAAGAAGCAGCCATTTTGTAATAAACAAATAAACCTGCATTTTATTGGTCCGCAGTGAAGCTTCAACAGCTGAAACCAGTTAAACGTTTCAGAGCAATGAGTGACGTCAAGCGTTTTTTTTTTGTTTTGTTTTTTTAACCTCCTGACCAATCAGGTCGCAAGAGAAAAACAAACACAAAGGACAAAGTGCTGGGGAAAATGACTGTTGTTAGTGAGCGCATCTGAGGAGATTTACGGACGATATGTTGAATATATATGTTGATATGTCCGATATCGCCAGTTTTCCAGTTAAAAATAAAACCTGTGCAGGTTTAGGACGTTCCTTTACCTGCGACTGCATACAGTGAAGTCGCACAAGCAGCTCAATCTCTGAATCTACAGCGAAGGAAAACAACCTCCTCATCACCAGAGTTACACCAGACTTCATTTCTGCGCCATTACTGACACTAATAAGTCGAATCTAGACAGAAAGGTACGGTAGTTACGTAGCTGATGCTAGCTAGGGCTGGGAAGAGTGTTGCTATGGTTACAATTTTCATATCAGCCAAAGAAAACGGTGTGAAAACAGCCTAAAGGAACCTTAGGCCTAAAGATATAACCTTTAATTTAAAAAAAAAAAGTATCATGAATATAGTCTAATTTATCTAATATTTTTCGTTATAAGATTATTATTATTATAAAATAAATATGATTATTAAACCTAGGACAGTTTTACTTATTTCAAGCTTGTAACATCTTGTTTTTATTGCAGATACTTGTGCTTCTTTCTAGAAATAAGACGTTGTCCGACAATAAAACAAAGTGTGAAATATGGTGAAAATGTCTGAAAATAAGGCTTAATAATTGCATATTTGTTTTATGTTTTATTTTAATCACATAATGAGATATTTTTTGATAAATTTGACCATACTCAAGATGTTTTTTATGTGGTAAGATTTACCCTTTGGCGTGCTAAACCTTTTTTTTTTTTTTCTCTCTAAGAGTGTACTGGTTACAATAAAGCGCCAGCTGAATGTAAATATTTTAGGTCCTGAATGACTTTGCCTAGAAGTGTAGTGAGTTTTCATTTGGTTCGTAATTCTGTTTTGTTCTCGTTTTCATGCCTGTGGCTGGTTCGAGCTCGAGTCTAAAACGGTTCGAGCTCGAGTGTCTTGAAGAGCCACTGAAACACACAGAGGTATCAGGAGGCAGAGCTCTGACGCAGACCTTTCTGATGTCCCGATGTAAAAATATCCAGCAAGCAGTCCTGCTTTACATTTGACGCACTGGAAAAAACGTAAATGTGAAACTCCTGAGTCACCGATTGCGAAACTGCCTGTGCTGAAGAAGGCTTGCTGTCCAATATTCAATTGCGGATTGGTATTCTTTAGTCTAAAGTGTGCGCAGGATTCAGATTAACTGTCAGTCACAGTATTTACTTGAAAAACGACTCAAATCCGTTCAAAAGAAAGCGACTGCCTCCATGATACGCCTGTGTCCTGTTTTATATCCATCTTTTACGTACTGCCACGTGTTGTTGGCTGAACCCCAGCCTTCTGTCTGTCTGTCTGTCTGTAACGGACCTGATAAAGCTTCCACCTTTAACATTTTGTAAGACTTAAAAATGTCCTTCTAGCTCAGTGTTATAGCAGGTGTTTCAGAAACCCGTTAGAAAAGACTTTTACTATTTCCATATCGGATGAGAGATAACAGAATTATCCTAACAGGAAGAGGAGGAGGAGGAGGAGGAGGAGGAGGAGAAGTGAGACGGGCGGAAAGGCGAGCTTCTCTAACTTTGTTATAATTAATTGTATACCTGTGTATGTAAATATAATGCATTCCTATTTTGCAGTCAAGGACAAAATACTATTTGTAAAATAGAATAAACTTTATTATGAAAAATGCGCCTTTGTTTAAGTGTGCGTTTGTATCCACAAGCTTTATCATGCGGAATGTGATATAGCATCATCCTTGTACACTCTGAGAATCGACGTTTCCACCCTTAGGAAAAACATTTACGGGTTATTATGTAAGGAATTAAACGCTTTAGGAGGTGACATAATGGGAAAATAATCAACAGTCATATCCTAAAGTGTTTGATATTCTGTATACAATATACACTCAACATTTTTATCAAGCATTCCCATTTGCATTTTGAAAGAAAAAAAAAAAAAAAAAGGTTTTTTTAAGCCCCTCTACACAAATTACTATGATTTAATATGAGAAATCACTCCAGATCGGTCTCCGTCATGTGACTGGGTTAGAAGATTCAAGATTCAATTCAAGATTCAAAGAACTTTATTAATCCCAGGGGGAAACTGCTTTGCCATGTTACAATTGCTCTCAAGAAGAAAGAAAGAAAAGAAAGAAAGAAGAAAATAAAATAAAATAAAATAAAATAAAATAAAATAAAATAAAATAAAATTAAATTAAATTAAATTAAATTAAATTAAATTAAATTAAATTAAATTCAGTTCAATTCAATTCAATTCAATTCAATTAATATCTATACAGTATATAAAAAAAGTAAATCAATTAATTAAAAATGCGTAATCAAACATACCCATAATGATGTAAATGTTGAGTATGATAAGTCCAGTGTGGTAACGGTAATTAAGTACAGTCAGGTATGAAGTCTATATTGCACACTAATCTAAGTATTAGTAAATAGGCGGCAATAATAATACATTTGTATTGCACATTAAAGTCCCTTATTGCACATGAGTTGAACATGTGTTGCATATGCATTACACATGAAAGTCCCAGCACTTATGGAGAGGAGTCGTACAGCTTGATGGCCACAGGGCCACAGGGATGAAGGATCTTCTGAAGCGCTCAGTGGAACACTTGGCAGTGATCAGTCTCTGGCTGAAAGTGCTCCTCTGAACTAAGAACTTCGAATATTAGTGAGTGAATTGTTAATATTGTGAATTATTGTGACCTTTCAAGAGAAAAGTCAAATTTAAAAAAAAAAATAAAAATGGAATATGATGCTTATGCAGAGTCAAGCAGGTTAAGAAATGAGTAATGATTGCACTAAGAAACATCATTCACAGAAGAATCTGTTGTTTTCTAATAACTGCCTTCTCTGTTCTTCTCTAAAAAAAAAGATACTTAACAAAATTATTTGCACCCCAGAAGAGAGATTTCAAATAAATGCAAATATAATGTCATCTGTGTATAAAAAAAAAGGTTTAGTTTCTTTACACTAGCTCTGACCAAACACGAGGGTGAAGAATGTAAAATCTCTTTCTCTCTTTTTCAAGGTTGAAAGGTGCATAATCTTCATCGCTGTGGGGGAAAAACACTGCAAAACGTGATAAAGATATCTTGACAAAGAGAACAGTTATAATATTTCTCATTATGAGAATATTATATAACAAATATAAGACCAGTAACCCTATTTCTAGACATATTAACTCATTTCAAGCTCAAACTTGTTCTAATCGATTGGCAGATAAGTTTACTTCCTTCTAGAAATGCTTGAAATGAGTAAAACTATTTAGAAATAGAACTAATAATCTTATATTTATTTTAAAAACAATATAATAATAATATATAATTATTAAGATACTTGCTAAGATGTGTATATATATATATATATATATATATATATATATATATATATATATATATATATATATATATATTTTTTTTTTTTTTTTTTTTTTTTTTTTTTTGCAGTGAGACTGATGGTTGTTAATCTGCACAACTCAATTAATAGATATTAAAATACATGAGAAGTTAAAAATATAAGGACAATAATAAGATTATTTAAATGATGCATGACCCTTTCTAACCCCAGCTCTTCCTGAGAGCACTACGCCTCACCAAGCCTCATTGGAACTAAAATTAAAATCAGATGAACAGTGATCACACGAGCCCAAAAAAATCAAACTTGTTTCCCCATTTTCTCTCCAGTTCGGTCACCTGCCCTTTCCCACCCAGCAGCCACCTCTTCCCTATCACACGTCAGCTACCAATCTGTTAGGGTGAAGGTTAACACATGCTTCCTCCGAGCCACATGAAGCAGCCAACTGCATCTTTTCAAACTGCTGCTCATGCTGGGGCAGAGTAACACACTCGGAGGAAAGCGCTATCCGTCCACTTCCTCATACGCAAGCTCACAGACGCCCGTGATTGGCTAGTGTCACTGTGACTGACAGGAGAGAGAGAGAGACAGTATGCACCTCCCACACAGAGAGCACTGACAATTTTGCTCTCGTGGACTCCCAGTCATGGTTGTGGCATTCGAACTTGCGCTCAAAAATCAGCTACAAACGTCATTGGTATGTTCGATGAAAAAAGTGTACTGTAGTGAGGAAAAACTTCCCACATCTACTGTAAAACATGGCACTGGATCATTCATGCCTTAGGACTTTCTGCAGCACGTGTGAAGATTGACACCATCATGAATAGTTCACTCCAAAAACTGGTTGCCTCTGCCAAGAGGTTAAGACTGGCCCATAATTATATATAGATTGATAGATAAACATAATGACACTAAACAAACAGTTGTGAGATACAAAATCAGTGTTTTGCAGTGACCAGTGAACACTTTTGGTGTGAAATAAAACATAGCTTATCTAGTGTTCCTTATATTTTAAGCTCAAAATATCACTCATTATTCATTTTAAATATAAATTACAGAAAAGAAGTTTTAGCTATGTCTCAGAGACTGAAAGTTTTGCTATTGAACATGAAGATGAAGAAAGAGCTGACAGATTTCCAAGATTAAGGAGAATATAAATCTGCTGATAATTATATCTAATCATAATAATCAGCACTGATGGCATTCGCATATTGTTATTATTATTATTATTATTATTATTATTATTATTATTATTATTATCATCCATATATTTTTTTTATTAAGTGTTATTTCTGGGTGTTTTTCAAACATATAACAAACTTATATTTCCCTCGTCACTGGGAGTCAATATAATCCACATTTGAAGAGGTTAAGCTGTTAGCAGTGACTTGTCCTACTCTTTACACATCATTGAGCTCTTAAAGTTGCCCATAAATTGGGAAAGCAATCAGCAGAGTCAAAAGCAAAACCTTCTGAGAAGACAAATTTAAAGGAAATTAATACTTTCAACTACATTTGGTGCTTAACGTACTGTGAAGATCAGTTTAAAGGAAAATTTAGCTTTAACCTCTTCATTCAGTCCTCAGAATAATGTATGCAGAATACATGAAGTGTTAAAAAAGCATTTCCAAATAGTGAGGATCTGTCGCCCTCTAGTGGAGGAACTAAATACAACAAGCAGCATGAGGATAATGACGTAATAAGGCATGGACTTTGCCTTCTGCATAAACTGTGATGTCCACCAGTTCCTTTTTTTTCTTTTTTAAATGCTCTTAAATAACAAAATGGAGGACCTCGTTTTATTTGGGTGCCATTGGATTTACATGTGTTATATCAATATAACTATTTTTTATAGATTTCTAACACTTATTTAGATTTCTAACACTTCTGTCCTGTCAAATGTCTTTCTGTCCTATGCATGACACAATGCAGCAAAGTAACTTCCTCTCACCTAAGTACACTATATGGCCAAAAGTATGTGGACACCTGATCATCACACCCACATGTGGATCTTCTCCAAACTGTGGCTACAAAGTT
>CM040992.1:5049517-5106968 GCA_022985145.1 Pangasius djambal
GTGTGTGTGTGTGTGTGTGTGTGTGTGTGTGTGTGTGTGGATGGATAATCCACTGGACTGCAGTGTGGAACTTGAAGATGAGCGTCCCCGGCCCTACCTCAGTAAAATGTTTCAAAACGCTGGAGTAAGCAAATTCTTGCATAATGTCTCCTTTGCCTCCCTAGAAGGCATGAACTCCATCTAATCTAATCTGGGGAAAAACATGTTGAGGAAAGTTTCACTAATTTGCTAACATTAACTGGTTATAGTTAACTAGTTTAGCCTGCTTTGGTTGCTCATGCCATCTTAGACTAGCATTAACTCTAGTAACTAACATACTTGATAGGCAGCAAGTCAAATTCTAGCTAATAGGAAATATTTACAGATGTTTTCAGTCAAAACTGCTAGCTCCTGTAGAATAAATATAATCTTCTACCAGTTTTAGATAAGTAATAAAAGTTTTTTTTTTTTTTTTTTACATAAAAACATGACTAACTTAATTTCATCATCTGAAAACATTTACTTTTTACTAGTTAATATTGAGTACAATATTAAAAGTAGCAGCTTTATTTTTTTTACTTTCACTTGGACATTTTTTGAGTAAGATTCTGAGAAATTATTTATAGTCTCATTGAAGGATCATTTCTCAGCACTTCATCCTCCTCTGGTGATGATAAAGAAACATCTGCAAAGCATTAAATGGCTTCTTGGTTTCATCATTTCGAAAAGAAAACCTTTATTTTGAAGTTTTAAAGCCTCTCTGCTCCGTTTCTTGGGCCATGATGGAAAACGTTTCTGCCTTCACCGTCGCGCCGCAGCGGAAGGACGCAGATCCGTGAAGAATGGGACGCGTTATTGTTCCCAATGCATTGTTTTGCACGTAAAGAAAGTGCTTTTTATGTTTTAGCTAAAAATTATTCGATGATTTGATTTCGTCTTTGCCAAATATGTCGGCCGCAGAGGATGCACAGAGCCCGGAGCAGCTGAATAAATTTGAGAAACTGTCAGGGAGTCCTCCTCTCCGAGTGGCAGGTCAGTGGAGAAAAACACAACAACAACAAAAACAATAACAACAACAACAACAACAAAACAGCGGACAACATGATGCCGATAATACTGTAGCGTAACTTAAAAAAACATAACCGTTACACTTGAAACGCTTTAACAGTGTTTGTCGTGTCATGGTGAATTAGCTTAGCATATGTTTGCTAAATTAGCTGTTTGGCAAAGTGGCTAGTTATTACTGGGTTGTTGTTGTTGCTAGCTATCTCACGTTAGCTAACTTGTCTAGCTAGAAAAAGAGGACTTTATATATTTTATATTTTTTTATTTTTATGTATGTGATAATCTGTTAGTAAACGTTCATTCATAATCCACCAATTCGTATGTGGTTAGTTAGTTAGTAGTCGCTATACTAAGTCAAGCTAGGTAGCTAGCGCCTCTGAGAGTGTGTGTGTGTGTGTGTGTGTGTGGTTAGCTTGCTGCGCGCGCGCTGTTCTCTGAGAGGCTGAAAGATTCCTGTCAGGAAAATTCACACCTTTTGTTTGTTTGTTTGTTTGTTTGTATGTTTGTTACCAAACAGTTTTGCAAATTCACATCACTTGTGCTCTGAAATCCCACTGCAAAGAAAACTTAAAAACAAAATGATTTTGACCTTCATGAGAGAATTAATGTTTTAATATCTGAGGGAGAAATCCTCATTCTGCTTTCATATAACCTGTTTTTGCTTTGACTGATTTTAATAATACACACTAAACACTTATATCCACTCATCCCCAACAGGTTTTGTTGTGTGTATTAATATCTCTCTGGGGAGGGAAAGAAAGAAAGAAATTCAAGTGTGGCTATGTGGAAATTATTATGGAAATATGGTTAAGGATGTTGATGGAGGATGCAAATTCAGTGTCAGTCCTAGGAAATTTCTGGATTTACATCAGGGCTGTTTGGAAAAAAAAAAAATTTGATTCTTCTCATAAAAATGGTTGTTGTGAAAGATGAAACGCAGTTGTATGTCATTGACGATAAGAAAATCTGATATTTTGTAGTAGAAGTGACTGACGGGGACAAAAATATCACGATATTTGTGTAGATATTTGACATTCCTACAATACACGATATGCGTTACGTATACAGTAGGAGTGTAACGATCGGACGATTTGGATCGATGTATCGATTTAAAAGACAACGATCGTACATCAATTCCTCTCAATTATGATTTATTATAAATCAGTTATCATTAAAACAGGACAGACAGTGCGTACATTTGATTTGGCTGTACCTCTGATACGTTTAAAATAATTTGAGAGTTAACGGTAGCTCTTCCTCTGATTGTGAACAGTTGATCACAGGCTACTAAACCCAATCATATCGTATCATAGCGGATTTAGTAATATCTTCAAATATTGAATCGTTACCTTAAGAATCAATATCGTATCATATTGTGTGGACGTCGCATGTTAATAAACCTAATACATGTTTCGTAATAAACTACCAGCAAAACATCATTGTTGCATTAAAAACAGCGTGATATGTTTATCCATAAATTCCATAAAATTAACATTTTACAATTAAAAAAAAATGGAACCAGTGCAAAACTAGCTTCTAGTCAGCTACTTCCAGTTAAGTTTGTAACTGTTACACTAAATAAAACGTTATTAAAATGATACCGTAATATCTGTGATATCTCAGAAAAGTGTAATGCGACATCATTCATCACGATTATGATGACATTCATTGTTCATATTTTATAGTTCGTAAATGTTAACTTTCTTAAGAATCTTTGTGTCATTTTGAAAGCCGTTTTCCCTCCTAGTCCATGGGGATTCGGCTACGAATTGCGAAGATAAAATTACTTGCTCACAAAGATCCGGATAAGCGACTGATGTCGATTTTAGACTGCGTGATTTCAGCAGCCTTTTACGATTACTACTTATCACACTGTACGAGATTCCAATAAACTCTTGGGCAAATTTTATACAGATTGTGCGATAACACACGTTCTCCACGTCAGGTTATATGCTAAAGAAAACATTCGGTTTTTCTTCATCCATTAGCATGTTTTGTTTTCATTTCTCCATCACCATTTCGTTAAATAAGAAGTGGTCGGTTTGAAGTGGAGCTCCACTTTACCCTTTTTGATTTTAACAGACATCTGTTTTGAACTCGAAGCAGAGTAAACGTTTGCTTCTCTGTCCAAACTGTCTTTATACATTGTGTTTCCCTCATCAAATTTTTTAACAAGCAACTTCATAAAGTATGTTTTTTTAATTTAAAAAAACTCGAAGAAAGTCTGTGAAAACCTTTGTAATCTATCAGCTGCCTTCAGGTAAATAATTTGCATAAATACATCTCAAGTCACTGAATTACAGACAGTTTTTCCCCCCTTATACACTGATGGTTTCTACTAGGGGTAGACAATTTGACAAAATATATGTAGAAGGAAACAAATTTTTATTAAAAGTGCACGTCCCAACAAAATGTGAACAATTATTTCTAAAATGAAAACAATCAAACATGGATAGTGTATTTAAAAATGTTCATGTTAAATAACGTTAAATCACCTCAACTCATGTCTGCGGTATTTAAAAGACTGATAAGTGAGTGAGTATTTAAATATGTTTAATTACTGAATACATTAGCTGAGTTGTTTTGTTTTATTATTTTTATTTAATGTAAGTCATTCGTGTTTGAAAAATATCTGCGATGCCGTAAGTTATAACCAGGATCACTTATTTTTAAAAGTTGCTTAAAGCTTACAAGCTCATTTTTGACGCTTTTGATGGGTATTATATCCTTGACCAGGTAAAATGTCACAGCATCAGTGATGTTTTTCCAGCACTTACGTGTTTTCTGGTTAGTAATGCTTTTTTTCCCCAAAGCGTTTGCTTACGCTGTTTGTGGCTGCGGTGCTTTTCACGTACGCTGCGTGTTATCTGGACACTGTGGGGGGGGGGGGGCTTTCTTGGTGATTAAACAAATTTGTCGTGTTTCTTCAACGTGACAATTTTGCCTGCATGTATTTTGCAAGTAACTGTTGTTCGTGCCATATTGTTTGTATAAAATCCAGCCATTCCATATAACTGTGGTTGAATTTTTAGGCATCAGGTCCATTTTTTTCAGCCATGGTACCGTGTTGCCAAAGAAACCGAGGAGAAAGCATAATAATCTAAGGAAGTGCCTACTCTTGGCTACTGTTGGTTTGCTTGTGTGTCTGTCAGAGAGAACATGAGCTGCCCTAACAAAGGGATTAAAGTCTGGTTCATAAAATAACTTTGGGTGCCACGTCTGAGCATTTAGAGCGCACTTCAGCCGCCAGTTGAAGACCCTGTTGTAGACAGTGTGATACAGCTCAAACAAGCTTTCAAAATCTGTTCTTGTTTAGAAAGCAGGTTCCGATTGCTAATAGCGCCTTTAGATCAGACAGTGTCGTACGACTCGGCACATCTGAATCCAGAACTATCCGTACCTTGGTTGAGTATCTCTGTATAATTTGACATAAATTGTATAATAAAACTCTGAAAGTAGGAGGAGTTTCTCTGGAGGTTGCAGGGTTACCTTGGCAGGAAATAATGAAACCCGGGGAATTATTATTTGCAGCGCTGCCACTTGTCTTCCTCACATCGTGAACTATGTAGCACGAGAAACAGTGAGTTTTTCAGCCTGAAGAGATGGTGGTGAGAGAGCCAATGGTGCCAATACTTTAGCTGCGTTCGACTAAAGCTCGTAACTTGGAATTTCTGACCTCTGTTTAGGAAAAACAAAAGAAACTGCCCCCTCAACTTCGAATTTCTACTCAGAAGGTTGGCAATGTCTGCTCAGTCACTAAGTTAAGCATATGACATCATGTCAACATGGCCGCTCACCCTGTCAACGATAAAATATATACACATATATCACTTCACTACTTTAAATGGGTTTATAGTAGTATTTACTTTATATCAATCAACACGGACACATTGCTTGGTTAACTCTGTAACCCTGACGGTGCATTTCACTGTTTTTGAGAAAGTAAATGCACCATAAACTCACGATCACTAATGTTAGCTGGCTAGCTGTTGTTGCTAACAAAATGCACACTTTCATGGAGGCATCCATGTTTTTTCCCCCAGTTTCTTGTGTACTTGGTTACAGTACAGATCAATTGGCAGTCACAATGACAATATATGCGTACACGATCACGCTAGAACCGTACGTCTGGGTGCAGCGAGCCGAGCGTTTCTATCACCGCTGATACTGTCCTTAATTACCGTAATTGGTACATGATCAGATTATCGTTTGTAATCCGATCCATCGATGTGTTGTAAATCAGGAGAGTGTGTGGTGATGTTTGACCAGAATGCAAAACACCACCACCGTCATGCTTGTAACATGCTTGTAACATTTGCATAACTTGCTGACAGAAGCTGTGCACTCTAAAAGGAAGATAGTACCTGATCTGTGTCAGAGCTCTAACCTTAGCATTGCGTCGAAAATGGAAAGGTACCTCCTTAAACACGAGTTCAGTTCTGAGTAGTAAGTGCCACATATACTCGTGGATCTCATTCTATTTATTTGTACATTTGTTTAATTTTTGTGAATCTCTCTACATTTACTTGTGGATCATAATCTATTTATTTGGAAATATGAAACAGTGAAGTGACTTGTGGCCAAGTACGGTGACCCATACTCGGAATTTGTGCTCTGCATTTAACCCATCCAAGTGCACACACACACACACACACACACACACACACCCGGAGCAGTGGGCAGCCTTTTTTTTTTTTTTTTTTTTTTTTTTTTTTTTGGCTTGCTGTGCCGCCCGGGGAGCAGTTGGGGGTCGGTGCCTTGCTCAAGGGTCTCACCTCAGTCGCGGTATTGAGGGTGGCAGAGAGCGCTGGTCATTCACTCCCCCCACCTACAATCCCTGCTGGCCTGAGACTCGAACCCATGACCTTCAGGTTCACCTTCAGGTTACAAGTCCAAGACTAACCATTAGGCCACGACTGTTCCCCATATACCCATATAGGTCCAGTCGAAAATTAAATTCTTTTTTAATCACCCGTTCTAACCGTGCTATCGTGTAAATGTAACTATAAACCGTTCGAGTGATGTGTGATTCAGTAATAAGTTAAAATAAGTTAAGTAGTAGTCATTGGCGAATCACTAACTGTACTGTTGTATGAAAATAGTTTTATTTTTCCCGTATAACAGCACGGTCTGGAGTGTGTTATTCCACTTACCTGCCAACAGTTACAGTGTAGAATTTATTAATGAACCACACGTCATGCTTTTTTAACGGTTTGTGTTTGGATATAATGTTACGGAACATCCGAGAGACAAGTTGGTTCCTGTTCTCATCTACGTTATAGCAGCTATAAATATTTCCTTGCCAGCATCTCTCGCTCTCTCTCTCTCTCTCTCTCTCACACACACACACACACACACACACACACACACACACACACACACACACACACACAGCTCTGTCGTTTTACTGAGAAACTGGAAAGCATAAACTTATCTCTCCTGGCGACTTTCCCATGCTGACATATTTTTCATTAATATAAACCTGGTGTTCAAGTTACAGCTGGACCTACAGTCCGAGCCGTGTGATTATACAAAAAGAGTAGCACCTTCTAACCAATCAGATTCATGAATTCAACATACGTTTTATTTCACAGCATCTGCAGCTTTTTTATTATTTAACACTGTCATGTTAGGCTTTTTTGTCTGCTTTCTTGTAACAGTCCTCAGCATTATTACTTATATGCAGCATCTACGATAGCTTTGGTGTTTAACTGGGAAAACTGTCGAGCGAAGACAGATGATGGTGTGATTGTTGTCTGCTAGACACTGCTTTTTTTTCCCTTTTTTTTTTTTTTTTTTACTGAGCTCTTATTCTGTATGAATCCCTTCATCAGCTGTCTTTCGTTCCAGTCGAGCCAGTCGGATCCGTTCATTCTCAGATGAACAACACATGTTGTCGTGTGCATGTATGTGTGTATGTTCTGTTTATTTTCTGCCATTGTCCTGCGTTGTTGTTGTTGATGTTGTTGTTGATTTATTTGTTTGTCTGATTTGCGGTGATTGTGGTGACAGGCTCTAAGAAGAAAGCTCGCTGGCTTCAGGCTCGACGAATCCTCGCTCAACCTTGCTCCAGCCTGCGGATCCCTAACAGGTTTTTAAGAGAAGGTGGGTAATGCGTCAGCCCTTGAACTGAATCCCACTTATCCTGAAACCAGACTCGTGGGAGGGTGTTGAATTTTCTCCCTACCTCTGCGAGCTTCTCCCCCCTCCGACCGTCTCTCTTTTGAGCTCTGTCGTCTAAGCTTTTGTCGTGGTGCCGGACCAGGGCAGGATTATCAATTTTTTTTCTGTATGTCTGTGTCCACATTTAAGTGTGTAAGTACTCACACCTGTTTTTTAAGTCTAGTCAAGTGAGAGATTTTTTTTTTCAGATCTGCCTTAAGATTTGCAAGGGTGTGGTTACTTGCTCATAGAGTGAGCTTCATTTTTTGATCTGTGTGACGCTTGTCATCCTTGTCTGTTATGTCATGATACGTCCGTGTCACATTTTCACTATGGTGATGACTGAGATCACCGCTTCTCTTCATTCCACAGCGTCCTCACAACAAACCTTCCCGATCTAACGTCTTTGTCTGTTTTTGTCCACCCAGCCCCTTGCGAAAATGGTTCAAGGATGCTTGTATGTCGCTGACTGCTTATCGCTGTTAATGAGAGAGCCACTGCGGCCTTGAATTTCGGTTCCAACAGCAAACCTGTGATCTAAAACCTTTTCCTTCAAACAGCTCCTGAAGCACTGAAAGCAATCATCTAATACGGTCATTAAGGGCTAGTCGAAGAGTCTGCAGGCATTTCCCATTTTCAAAACCTCACCGCTCTGTCTCCGTAGGTCACAGAGCCCCTCCAGCACGGAGTGGACACCGCTGCGTCGCCGACAGCACCAATTTATATGTGTTCGGTGGCTACAATCCGGACTTCGATGAGTCGGGCGGCTCGGAGAACGAGGATTACCCTCTTTTCCGGGAACTCTGGAGGTATCACTTTGCAACAGGGACGTGGCAGCAGATCCGCACAGAGGGCTATATGCCTACAGAGTTGGCCTCCATGTCAGGTAACTCAACAGCTGGGACTTTATCATATCCGACACATGAACGAGATCATTAACGATTCATGTTTTCCAGCTGTTTTGCACGGTAACAACCTGCTTGTGTTTGGCGGCACTGGAATCCCGTTTGGAGAAAACAATGGGAACGACGTTCACGTATGCAACGTCAAATACAAGAGGTGGTCGCTGCTCAACTGCAGAGGGAAGAAACCCAACCGAATATATGGACAGGTGAAAACCGTTCACACAGATGACACTGTAGTCATACACTACCTTTTTTTTTTTTTTCTGTTCAAGCTCTGTACTTCAGGGGCCGTATTACACAAACATCTTAACTCTGGATACCTGTTTTATCTGTTTATGAACCATGACATTGTCAGTTAAGATCCCAAGTTTATGTTATGTTAACTCTTACAGGGGCAGGTGATATGACCAAAATATCATTAGTGCTGTTTTAACATTTAAAAAAAAAAGTTTAAAACTTAGTTTAATGATACTTTAATATCTGTGGAAATAGACAATAAAAAAAAAAACTCTATCAAAATTTAAACAATACAGAAGTTTAACATCAAATCATCTGCTTCCATACATTGCCAAACCATGGCGTACCACAGTAGTGGATGATCAACAATACCTTCAGGGCCGTATTCAGAGTTTTTGTTGGTATAAATTTTACATCAATATTCCACATCAGTACACATGGAAAGTTACGGGTATTCAGAAACAGTTTACATGCAGCTGCCTATGTTCGTTTTCTTATCGTCGCGGATTAACTGTGTGTAGTTCACACTTCCGAGGTTGCCAGATTTTTCTTGAGTCTAGACCGCCACCTTTAAACACAAGCACTTACCTTTAAGCCACCCAAAGAAAATGGGGAAGAAAATGGGATAGAAAATGAGGTCTGAAGAAAAAAATATAGTGTTTTTGTTTGCTGTCAAAGATATGAAAGCAAGAGACAGTTTAAAAATGAAAAAAAATAAAGAAGCCTGATCTATGAATGAGAAAATAGAGAGCATTGAAATAAACATCTAATAGAAGTCTAGTATATTGCAAATACATTGCTGCATTGATAGTCCTAGTTGTAATTATTACATTTACTGCAAAGCTGTTTTAATTTAGCAATATGGCTTCCACTCTCATTCTTCAGAACTTTTTAAAATAGCACTTGATCCAGCACATCCTATTATTGTGCTCAGCTGAGTACTAAATCGAGGTCCTGAAATCGTAATGTGTGTAGGCTATTATATCATACTTTTAATTTGTTAATTTGAGATAATGTGAGTGTTTTGATTCGCTGCACTGTCTTGTAAAGAAAATGTGTCTATCTTTTGAAGGATAAGCTGACCAAGTACGTATCTGCTATGCTTACAGCTCACTTTATGTGTAGTTCATCATTTTCTCTCCACTCTGATTAGAGGAAAGATTGAATCCAGCACCCTTAAAGGTTCTTTAGGTTGTCCTTCATGGAGAACCCTTAAAGGTTCTATGTAGAGTCCCTTTCAGAAAAGATTCCAAGCAGGAACAATTAATTATTCAAATAATCAAAAAGGAAACCCTTTTTGTAAGAGTGTAGAATGTAGCCACAGATGATATTTCATTGTGCTGGAGTTGAAATATGCACAAAGAAATGTTCCATTGCTGTTGATTAACTTGCACACTGTGCTGCATGTACACACCGACATATCAATGGAAGCTCATTTCTCCAATAAATGAGAAAATATTATGCAGGTTTATCTCGCAATTATGCTTTTATCTCACAAGTGCGAGTTAATGTTGCACACTTTCACTAAGTTGTGAAGTATTAACTCTCAGTTGTGAGATAAAAGTCACAGTTGCGTCATATTACGCTGCATTTGCGAAATAAATTCTCACATATGTGGCAAAAACAAGCTTCCATGCACATTTCACTACCTACATGAAATACTAATCTGATAGAAAACTGATCATCTGCTATTTTGTTCTCCATTTTCCTATTGCAAAAGCCCAACACTAATCTAAGTAATTTCCTTTTTTCTGGAGCAGGCTATGGCCATCATAAATGGCTTCCTGTATGTGTTTGGAGGAACGACAGGCTACATTTACAGCACAGATCTGCACAGACTGGACCTCACCACACGCGAGTGGATTCACCTCAAACCAAACAACCCTCCGGATGACCTGCCCGAGGAGCGGTGAGTGACCCCCGACCTCCAGAATTAAACCCAAAGTGCAGGCCGTGAATTGGGACTTGTGGAGCCGCGATTAGACATGTCACAAAGCAGCTTTGTGCACGGCATGTAAACACACAAACACACTTAAGCCTAGTACACACTGCGTGATTGCAGAACAGAGTTCCTGGCGACTACACACTGCGTGCTCCCATGGCGACCGCTGGTGTCGTGTGAACGATTCTGCGATGTCCAAAAACGATCGCTAGGCTCTGATATTTTCGAGCATTTTTGTTTTTTCTCTGCACTGAATGGCATAGCGTGAAATCTCTCTGCGATTAATAGCACATACAGCGAAGAGAAACAGCCAGTGAGAACACGAGAGGAAATCTACTTTCATGCACCGCAGATCCCTGAACCCGGTTTATCCTCCGTCGATTTGTGTAGGAGGAAAAAGGCAGAATATAAGCACAATAATTTTGCTATTAAAAGAAATGATTTGGCATGTCATACCCAAATGGTTGTTAGGAACAGCAGGGGGGGGGGGCTATGTTTCTTTGTCCTATACGCAACCGATGTCTCACCAAACAATATGACCTCAACATTTTCTCCTATTTCTCTATTTTCTTGTTTCTGTACAAAATAGTGACGGTCACGTGATAGACAGCTCTCGCGTTCATATTTTTTGTAAGAGGGTAAACATCTCCATCGGCGAGCCGTCTGTTAGTGCGACGACACCTACAACATCAAACAACTGACCACAAGCGATTCAGGTGATGTAGCGCGACACGTTCAGAGATTTTGAAAGTCTCGTAGTGTGTACTCGGCCTCAGCTAAGTCTGTATCTGTAGTATTTAATGGAGTAAACCAACCGCCCCTCTTCAAATGGTACAGTCTCAGTTTGCCTTAAATGGCAACTGGTCAGATATGTCTCGTAGAATGGGAAGTATTTATTAAACACCGCTGCGCAGTTATGGACGGAAATGGGTTTTTTTGTTGCTGTGGAAACCGTACACAGTTTGGAGAGCTGCAGATACAAAAGTAGTCCAAAATAGTCTCTGAACTGAATTGATCAGGATAATAAATTATCCTGCAGTGATGATTACGTTTTTGTGAATAATTCGTTTTTGATCAAAATGCCAGGATTTTAAGTTTCCAAGATGTCATGCCAGATTCAGACATTGAGGGAAAAAAAAAAAAAACTATTCCCACATCTAATGACTAGCTTTGTCTCAAACAGATACAGGCACGAGATAGCACATGATGGACACAGAATATACATCCTAGGAGGAGGAACCTCTTGGACATCCTACCCTTTAGACAAGGTAATGGAAAGCATTTCTGCAGTTTCTCATTGTCTTTGAGATATCTATACACCTTCATCCGTATTTCCCTGGTTTGAGAGCATTCCTCCTACCTTTCAGATTCATGCATACAATCTTGAAACAAATTCGTGGGAGGAGATCACAACGAAGCCTCATGAAAGAATAGGTCAGATCTGTTTTCTCCTGCGTTTATGATCGTCTTGTGGCAGGATGTGCGTGTTTGACACTTTTTTTTTTTCCCCTCGGCGGCAGGTTACCCAGCTCCCAGGCGATGTCATAGTTGTGTCCAGATAAAAAACGGTAAGTCGCAGCACATTTGCGTGGACCGTGTTTTAGCGACGGATCTCTTAGTGCGTCTTTATTGATTGTTTGCTCTTTGTTTGTAGATGTATTTATATGTGGAGGCTATAACGGCGAGTTGATCCTGGATGATTTGTGGAAGATCAACCTGCAGACGTTCCAGTGGACTAAGCTACCTGCAGTGATGCCCGAGCCGGCGTATTTCCACTGTGCTGCTGTCACACCGGTCAGTGCACCACAGACTCATTTTAGTTCTCAGATCAAAATAAAAATGGCCAACGTTAATAAACCTAACAAGATTTATGGCTCTTTAAATGATATACTGGACTGGCAAGCGGTGTCTCTCTCTTTTTAGCATTTATGGAAGGAGTCTCCAGTGTCAGAGCTTTGGAACAGTAAAGCTGTTTCTTTAGGTCCCCATGCCAGAGCTTAGGGTTTAGGGTGAAAGAGGAAAAAGAGAACCTGCTGAGAGAATGACTGTTTAAAGCTGCTAAAACAACTGATAACAGAAACAAACCTGTCTTGTGGACATTCCACAACATTTACTTGTACCTTTTTAAATGGATAAAAGTAGGATTTCTTTCTGCTGTGGTATAAGAAAGGGAAAAAATTTCGTGACGCTCATCGATTGTTTTCCTATAACACTACGCCCCCAAGTGTGTGATTCCTTACGTAATTTACTGGGAGAAAAAAGTACATTTTGAATGGGGACTCTCTTATGATGGATCTGAGATCTATACAAAGATAGATCAAAAGTGTATGCAAAAAGAATATAAAAATGATAATACTGTGTATCAGTATCGGGTCGGATATTTGATCTAAACACTGGCTCTTTATTGGATCAGCTTTAACATTTTCGCATCCAGTCCTCCAGTGCAGTTTATGCAGTGTGTGTGTGTGTGTGTGTGTGTGTGTGTGTGTGTGCGAGATGTTGACGAACGTGACACTGATCGTGTACATAAACAGAGCACAAACTTTGTTGAAGCGTGCTGTTATCACAGTGTGTGAGGATGTGAGTATTGTTGTGTATCAGAGGTTCGATATCATAATCTTATTTATAAAACTGCATTAGGACATTGCATTTTAATCAGATATGCATCTCTGAGATCTCGACTCACCTTGAAATAGTAGTTACTTTCTCTCTAACCCTCCGTCTGGTGTTGGTTCTTTAGGCCGGCTGCATGTACATCCACGGAGGCGTGGTGAACATCCACGAGAACAAGAGGACTGGCTCTCTGTTTAAGATCTGGCTGGTGGTGCCGAGCCTGCTGGAGCTCTGCTGGGAAAAACTGCTGAAATCCTTCCCTCATCTGGCTCAGCTCTCAACCATGCAGCTACTTAACCTGGGCCTCACACAGGAACTCATCGAACGCTTAAAATGAGGATCATCAGCCACGTGATCGATTTTGGAATGGAGGACAGATGACACACTTGAGCCAGTGTCTGAAGATAAGGAATATAGGATTGATTTTTTTGAAATTTCCTTTCCTTCTCCTTCTGGAATATATCCTTATAATGTAGCCTGCCTTAAAACCAAAAACTTTGGGATGGCCTTTTTTCTTTTCCGTTGTACTTTTAATTATTTAAGACATCAAGGAGAAAGTGGTCTTTCAGACCCCCCCCCCCCTCCCCCCCCCAAACTCTTCTTTTTTTTTTTTTTTGGCCTTCGCTGACTGCGGATGGGATAAACTTAGATTGCCTTCAGATAAATGAGCGATGCAGCTGAGGGAAGTTTCATTTCTGCTATAACTAAGAAAACTTAGCTATACAGAAAGAAAACTTCTCAAAACTGAGTATGTGCAATGCCAAGCTGGTTTTGCGTAGCATAGCAGATAATTACTATGCTGATTAGCCTAGCTAATGTTATGTGAATATTGTTCATCAGCAATCACACAAACACTGCTTTGAAGTCCATTCTTTTTTTTTCTTTTTTTTTTTTTTCCTTGGGTTAATTTATTTCTAGACACACAAAAAAAATTTGTCATGTCCTCCTCGGGATCAGGTGTATTTTCCGTTATTTTCCGTTCATTTGTCTCATCCAAATCTTTATTCACTGTGAATAAGGTGCTCTTTAATTTACTTTTAATGCTTTTATTGTAATAAAACACTTTTTTTTTTCTCTCTGCCAAAACTGCACTCCCCTTATATAGACCCTTAAATTATGACATTAGTTAGTTAAACTGATTCAGTGCCTTTTCAAGGAATAACTAAAATGTGCTATATTTCATTCGTGACAGTGTCAATAACATGTCTTGGAGTAAGCACTTTATAATTTCAGCATTGAATTCTTTAAAATATTTAGGGTTAGGCATGAATAACCCTGACTCTAAACCTATTAAACAAGCCTAATTTCTATTTTCTTTTTGTAAGATACATACTTAGAGCGCATCGATATCTATACGTGTATCGGTACAAAACTGTGCACAAGGTGGGAAAAAAAAAATGCTCTGATACCAACATCCAGTACCACGTGATGCTGCTCTGCTAATGACTGGACGACACTAAATGACTGCGATCTGGATGTATTTCACACTTATCAAAGCAAAGCTGCTCTGTGAAAATATCAAGAGGAGGAACCACAGCATCTTCCTACAAAACAAAATCACCTGAAAAAACATCTTCTGGTGTATAAACAGTATCTTTTAATAGAGAGAGCTTTAATCTGAGTGCTTAGCATGAGTATCGGTAGGCGTGGTCATGAAAAATAAGTGCAGCGCAAAAGGTATTTGTGACTGTGAAGTGAGCATGTGGAGAAAAGGTGACCGAGAGAAAGAAAGCACTTCACCTCTGCGAGCACTGAGCACTAAGACACGCAATCCTACTAAAGCTACTGTTTACGCGTCATAACATCTTAACCATAAAACTTAGCATGAGTTCATTGCTAGCAGCACGCGGCAGCAACCGACAGAGCGAAATAAAACGTACGATGATGTCCCTGATTGATTAATGCCAAGCAGGTTAATCAGTTCAGTGCGTCAGGATCGGTATCGATGAGTAGCAAATAACATGCATACTCATATTCTGTCTGGGGAAAAATGTTATTGATGCATCTGTAATCTCTGTAAGCAGTGTCAACCTTCATTTCAAGTTAGTAATATGTTTCAATAAACAAATGTCAACTATTTTGATATTAAGCTCTAAGTAGAACCTGAGCCCGTCACTGTACTTAATTTCAACTCTATTGCCTTTAATACTTACTTCTAAATGAAGTAATTAGGCACTTATTCACAAAAGCCACAATATAAAACTATTTGTACCTTGTCTTTAATTAGTGCTAGAGCCACACATACTGAAATTATTTGCCCCTCCCACCCTTTGATTTCCCCTTTTACTTTTCTGCATGAGTGATGAATGAATTTTGAGTATGAAGGGCCCCACGGGATTCTGCTCCTTGATGATGTGGTTTTAAGGCAGTTATTGAATACCTGTATTTGTGTTCATCATAGGAAATCAATAAATTTATTGACTGAATAAGTTGTGCTGTTTTGGCTGTTTCTGGAAGTCTGGAGGGGCCTAAGGGACTTCTTACACAGGGGCCTCCACCCACTCCGATCTTTATTTTATATGCAAGAAGGAACAGAGTTAATATTTTATCATTCTGGAGGAGTCAACAGGTTAATGTTGTCATAGCTAGTAGTAAGGAGCTAGCAACTTGGCTAGTGTTAGCCCAACACTTACTGTAGATACTCGCTAGCTAGTTAGCTGCTAACTGTTAAAACAAGAAAGCAGTCAAACTGACTAAAGCCAATGAATTAGAATTACATTCGTACCGGTTTTTAAGGTCCGCTCATCATCGTCTGTTTTTTTTTCCAAGTTTCTGCTCCAGACAGACGTTTCATGAGCACCACTTCTTCGTGAGCTTCTGGCAGTTAGATTATTTAGTTAATTAGTTTTTAGTTAATTAATTTAGTGACAAAGTGCAGCTTCTATTCTGTCACACCACAAGAGGGCACCATGCAACTGTCTGATACATAAATTTTTTCACCAACTGATGGTATCTTTTTTTTTTTTTTTTTTGGTTGACGGGATCCCACAGTGGTCTGGAGGTACTAAGTGACAGCTCATAGCGAGAAACAGCCCTGCATCTGTCTGCATAATCTGCACTGGAAGGAGTCTCCAGTGTCAGCGCTTTGTAGCAGTCAAAGGTAAAGCTGTAACTAAGTTTTCTGAGACGGGAAAATCTTCAGGACAGATGATGTGTTTCGTGGTTTCTCAGTAACAAGCTACATGTTTGTCTTACTGACTTCAAGAGAAAGTGAAGGAATGACTTTTAGCTGCTAAAATGTAAGTGATAACAGGAACTAATTTGCTGTGTGTAACTATAAGAACTATAAAACTCTGATGTGCTGTTAATCGAAAATCGTCAACTTGATTATCAAATAATCAAGTGATAGCAGTAACTTCATTTTGTGCTCGGCCAGATCACACCACCCCATTGTTGATTATTTTCCTATAACAGCACACCTGCAACTGTTTTGTTCCTTACTTAATCAATTTTTATTATCCTATTATTCTAAATTTTAATGGAACTTGTGGAACTACTGTACCTGACCTAGTCAGTGCTCCTGTGAAATTCAGCTGTACTCTACTCTCATTTATCATGTCACCAGTCACTGAAACAGATTCACAAATATAATGTAATATTTAGGCGGTCCACGGGGGGTACAGGCTACTCGACACGGTCCCCTGTCCCACTTGAACCTCCATCAAGAATAGTTTAACACTTAGTATTTTTTAAATGAATATTTAAGTATAACCTTTTTCTTTTGATAGATTTTATTGCCACAGTGGATATAATCTAATAAGGAAATATCCTCTTTAAGTGCTTAACACATTGCTAAAGGTGGGATTGTAATGTAATTAATAATCTGAAATATACATAGACACGACGATTCGAAAAACTATTCCATTTCCACAAGGAGACGCATCACCCAAAATACCCGAAGTATGGTGAAGTAAGGAGATGAACTAGTGCAAATACAAACAAAAACTCTCTTCTGTAAAATGAGAGAAAAATACAACGTGGTGAGAAAGTTCTGGATGATCAGCAGCCACGTGGAGACGGAGCAAAGAAGTACAACGCCAGGAGGATGAGGTAGACGACCACCAGAGCCGTTCCTGCCGAAGACAAACACAGTTGGAAAGCAATGAATAACTGATATTACTATACTTAAGCATCATGTGACAGGTTATACACTATATGACCAAAAGTATGTGGACACCTGACCATTATTATTCACAATCTGCGCATTCTTATCATCTTTTCAACACACTCAGTACTGTTTTTCTTTCCTCTTCTACACCTGTGTACTGTAATGATTATAATCCTTTATAATCCCACTATCCCAGAAGACAATGGGTTCTTTAGAGTCTAAAGGTTTCTTCCCTCATGTCGTCTCAGAGAGTTTTTCCTCGCCACCGTCACCTCTGGCTGGTTCATAATGAATCTAAATCCACATCTGGATTTCTGTGAAGTTGCTCTGTGATGATGTCTATTGTTAAAAGAGCTAGCCTGAGTCTAAATTCAGTCCTGGTGTCAATTAAAGTATATAGAATTATAATTTTGATGAATTTCTCACTCATGACCACTGACACCAAATTTAGGGCCAATTTCCCTAAAACAAACAACCACTAACCCTGGAAATAGTCACACTTTCCATCCATGAAGATGTAATTGACCAGGATGACACTGAAGATGCTCGCCCAGAGGTGCAAGTCGCTAAATATGAGAACAAATCCGACGTCCTGGCGAGAAAACAGAAGCAGGCAATGTGCAGACACAGTGAGAGAAATAATGTAACATTAAGTCAAGCTTTTCTCCTCTTACTTACATAAACAGCATTGAATAAGATCAATAGTGGAATCTGAAGCATGCAGACTTGCACAGCGATACAATTTCCAACTTCCAGGCTAAAACAAAAAAAAACGTTTTTTTAAGTCATTAAGTCACTACCCAAACGACTGAAACGCAATAAAGAGGTGTAAATTATGTATGAATAGTTCTAACCTCAAACTAATGTTATTCTGCAGGGCGAACTGGATCCCGTTGACTATTTCGGGAAGCTCAGGAACCATCGCCAGCACAGTAACACCAATGAAGTACTGCAAAATCACAACACGACACAGCAGCAAATATACTTCTAAACATTTTCACATCAGACGAGACCTGTCGTTTTTGTGCCTGTTCGTTATACAGAAGACTGTTAATATGCGTAACTATAAATACATCATTTCACTCTTGCTCCTTTGTTTTCTCATGAAGGTGTTTAGAGAGAAGACTGCATGCAGGTTTATGGGAGAAATAAAGTCTTAGTGTGATAACAGGAACTTACTTGTGTTGCGGACTTCCCGCTACATTAACTATGAACAGATTTAAAAAACTATGACGTGCCGTTCTTTAATAAGTAAAAATTTGCAATCATTGGTAAATTGCTGTGGTGTAAAAGAAAGAAAACACTTCAGGATGTGCTGTTATTAGAAAATAATCAACTTCGAAGTGATAACAGTAACTCAGCTTCACGTCAGGCCTCATCACATCACCCCGTCATTGATCATTTTCCTAAAACGACAAGCCCCGAAGAATTTTATTCCTTATTTAAAGAATATTAAAGTTTAAAACAGTAAAACTAGTTTCATTAAAACAGAAATTAAGCAATGATTAATCACAATCTACTATAATAAATAGTAATCAACCCTTTTTTTTTTCTTTTTTCTTTAAAAATCAACAAGTCCGTCCTAGCATCCCATTCCCACTTTGCACCCAGTGTTCCTGGGATAGGCTCCGGATCCAGCATGACTGGGAATTAATAAATGAAAAGTACATTCCCTTAAAAGGGACCATTACTCCTTTTTCAGCGAAAAAAACAATGAAGTGGCTCAAATGTTGGTGCATCCCAAATTACTTAATATCAAAATAAAATAAAAACATCAAAACATCAAAAGCAGAAACTGGTAAAAATGTGTATCCGATGGCTTGCAGTCTGGAGGTTATAATCAGCACATGAGATCCAGAAAGCGTGTGTAAATGTGCTTTTATCAGTTAATCAGACGTGTCTGTAGGACTATGGGGTGCGTGTTGGGATCGACAGCTCTTATGGAAACGTGAGACGGTGTGGAGAGACAGACCTGCGAGACGCTGGAGTGACAGATGATGGGTTTGATGTGCTCGGTGGTGAGGTCTGCGCAGGCTGCTGTCAGGAATGTGGCCACGATCAGGACCACCAAAGCCCTCCATCTGGACCAGTGCACCACTGGATCATGGTCACTTGCCACTAACACACAAACGCAGACACACAAAGTAAAGTAATAAAGAAAAATACATCTTCTAAATGCAAATCTAACAGTAATTAGGTTAAGCCAGGTTTAGACTGTCCGATTTTAGCATTTTTTTTAAAGATTATTTCTCATCACACTTTTTCAATATGATCCCAATCAACTCTTGTCTAAATTCTCTCCATGTCAGATTATACAATGATCCGTAAACGATAGACTAAAAATCGCACACTGTGAATGCGGCTTAAAGTATTCCAGTGTGCGACATGCGAGGGGAAAAAACAGCACCCCCTGGTGGACGCACCGTGGCAGTGCGCGTCGCTGACGTGGATGTCGTAGATGTGTGTGTGCGTCTTCAGTGTGAAGATCAAACCGATGAGATACGCAGCAGGGAGAAGCACGGAGACCGTATACACCAGAGGCCTGCAACATCACCGCAGCATTCGGTTATTTATTTCTCCCAATATTTACACGCTGATCACTGAAAACGTGCCTTCACACTCACTCAATATGACTCAGGAACAAGGAGCGGTTGTTCTCACTCTGAAAAAAGTAAACAGCAAGTTAGTTTCAGGCTACAGGGTGAGCAGTAGCATCGTGTCTTCATGGTTTGACATACGCGAGAACACACCAGATCATAGTGGCAGTCCGTGCAGATGAAGGGCCCGGTCATGTTACCAGACGGATTACTGCAGCTGTCACACACCAGGTTCCCGTACGCTTTAGAGAACAGTGTTGGAGCAAACACACCTGCGGCAAAAAAAAGGCTTAATTATTAAAAGTGCAATAATTCACAACTATGAGCATAAACAACATGTACTTGAGTAGGCCAATTTGAAAATATGATCTTGTTACCATGACAACTTTCATCAATTTTGCTGTTATTATGTGATGACTCAGATATCCAGCTTACCGTAAGCCTTATTTGGGTTGGATTAGTTTTATACGGGGTGTCTAATGGGTCGGAAATTTTTACGAACTCGGTCTGGTCATAGTTTACTATAAAAGGACCAACAGAAATAGCTCATGGTAGTACATATGGCATGTTGGTAAAGATTCCCTTATATCCTGTGAGAAAAGAGGTTTGTGCCTTTTTAAAATGCGGCACAATAAAACATAAATGGTATTTAAAAGAGTGGATCAGGTGAAGCGAACATTCCCGGGGTTTTAGGTAAGTTGCTGAGCTCATACATGTTATAGTCATGTGACTAAATGAACAATTGTAGCCACAAGGCCTACAACAAGCACTTCTAATAAAGGTTAAAATAATCACTTTGCATTAAGGACATATAGAACTCGTCATGTCCATGCTTACATCGTGAAGACACTCCCATCTCCGTGATTAATACAGAGACCACTTATCACTTCTCTGGCAACATTGCTTAACAGATTCCAGTCTGAATAGTACTAGTAAAAGTACATCCGTGTACTAGTCCACAAGAAAAAGATTCTCATGGCTGGTTTGACAGCCCTCTATAAATCAAAATTAATATATTAAATGGATAAAGAAAACATGGTTATGGCAATATTAAGACATTCACACTCTTGCATAGTGCAACATTTACTACCATGAATAATTGGTCAGTGCTATGCTGTTTGTGAAAGATCATAAATTATTTTTAAAAAGGTATAAATGACATGTTCAGGAACACGCATCACACATATACCACACCTGTAACTTTACAGTGAATCCATTTTTAAAACACATTATATCACATGCAACCACAGAATATTTTTATTCGTCATTTAATGTTAGCCTCGATCAGCTATGAATTCACGAAAAAATTCATCACACTGTTTTTCATTGTGCTCTTCCTCCTCCTCCTCCGCTCACCTCCGACTGAAATGAAGAGCAGGGCAGAGCTGACCCCGGCTGACCGGCTGTTGAATCTCTGCTCGCGGTGCTTGCAGCCCCCGATGATCATACACAAACCCTGGAAACACAGTTTACTACATGATCACACTCAGGTAGATTGGGTGAAAACTCCTTAAGGTGTGTGTCTGACCATAAAATAACAAAAAAAAAAAACGAAATTTTGGTGATTTTACACACAGTGTACAGTGTAAGTGCAACAATTCATTCTTTACAAATAAAGAAAATAGGTTTTGACGCAAGACTGAGGTTTTATTATTTGCCATAAAATTACAAGCAGGAAGAAAGTTCCTGTAAATGTAATTTACTGCACAAATTCCAGTCATTGTTCAGACTTTTTTAGTACCCTGAACACTTGGGGGAGTGCTCTTCTAGGAAAATAATCAACAAAATATACTCCTCTGTCCTGGAGAATTGTTGAATTCTTACTGACTGTTACTGGAGATTCCTTCCATAAACATTATATATACGTAGGTCTCTTTACAGAAAACTCCACCTGTCAACAATTAGACATATTTCTTTGTTCAATTTCAACTCATTTATATAATGTTTATTATTAGTCTTAGATTATGTGGCACATCTGCCATACAGGTCCCTATGAATGAGCTGTTACTATAGAAACTAAAACATTAGAATACGTGCAACACCTTTTGACCAATCAGACTGGAGAATTTAACAGAGCTGTAGTATAATTTGTGCTACAACACAACAGAAAACTTAACATGCTGCTCTGTGCTCACACACAGACACACAAACACAGACAGAGAGACACACAGAGACAGACAGACAGAGAGACACACAGACAGACAGACAGACAGAGACACACACACACAGACACACAGACAGACAGACAGAGACACACACACAGACAGACAGACAGACAGAGACACACACACACACACAGACAGACAGAGAGACACACACACACACACACAGACAGACAGAGAGACACACACAGACAGACACACACACAGACAGACAGACACACACACAGACCGGAATAAAGAGGATGCATCCGAGCAGGGTCCCTGTGAGAGCAGCTTTAACGATCTCTCCGTAACATTTGTTCCCGATGCGATGACCTTGCAGCAGGGCGGTGATGTAGAAGGTCATCTCAGTGATGGAACCGAACGTGGCGTTCACTACTGCTCCCACTGCAAAGTTACTCTGAGCCGAGATACTGACAGAGAAATCACAAGCACGTGTTCATTCCAGTTAAACATTGTGTGTAAATTATAAACAGAATCATTTGCTTTTGTTGTATATACGCGAGTTCCAAAGTTTGCATACCCACAGGACAAACTGTAACCACAGGGGATGTAAACTTTTGCAGGGGCTTGTTGGGCCGTAATTGAAAGGACATTACCTGGCTATACCCATGCCAATGTAGTAAGACAGGGGGATGATTGAGGTCACAGCTGTGGCAAACTTCACCTCAGACCTAACAAAAGTATTATCACGGTCCACATAACCAATCACCAGAGCGATGATGACGAGGGAAAGCAGGTCTGAGCAAAAAAAAAAAAAGTTAAGGGCTTTAACCCTTACAAAGTATCAGGACATAAAACACTACAATTACCAAACATTTATTATTTACATGAACTCTTTGGATAATTACCAGTGAAGTAAAAAAAAATTGAAAAATCAACCAACCTTCAATCAACACAGTATTTGGAATAAATCCCACGGCCATACAGCCACCTTTCCCTTTCTTCTTGTACACCATATAAAGCAATAAACCTAACAACCTGTGACTTCGGAGCTACAAGCTGGGCTGTAAACAGGGTGTTTTTTTTTTGTTTTGTTTTTTTTTTTTTTTAAATACCGAGCTCATGAGTCCCAGACTCCCTAAAGGGGTTCAAAGTTTTATGTCACATGAGGAACAATGAACTGTGGTCGCTGGAGTTGTGAGAAATCACTATTAAGTAGGATGCGGATGTCTAGAAAACTACATTTTTAAAAAGATGCCCACCTCATATTAATTTGGCTAATTCTAACCAACTTCTGACTGCTTAGCACCATTCATAAGACTATTCACAAGTAATCTGTCTCCATGGGGAAAAAAAAAAAAATTAAAAACACCAGAAAAAAAAAAACCTGAGAATATGACCTTGGTGTCCTCAGTGGTAGCTATGGGCATGGCTACAGGTAGCAGCTAGAATTAAGACCTGTACAATTTCTTTTTCTTGGCTCGGGGACATCGATACAGGTTCACTAAGACAACACTGTGAAGCTACGATAACTATGAGGAGAGTTTCTTCCTCGTGGGCATTACTTAGAGGCATAACACTCCAGGAAGTCTGTGCTGAGCACTAGTTATGAGCATGCGATTCTATGAACCCCAACAACCACGAGGGTTCCTATTCATTCGGAAACCAGTGCCGACCCAGCGGGAACTTGGCGAGAAGTTTCCAGGGAAAGATGGTTGTATGACATTGCTGCAAACACCGAGTCATATATCGCGTATATCACTTATGTCTTTGCTATAAAAGCTCAGCATGTCGGCGTACAAGAAGACATCCAGATGATTCTCACCATCCCCGACAGTTATGGAGGGTTTACAGAATCATATTTACTGCAGCAGATAATGGTGTTGCTGTTGCTGTATTACTTTTAAATAGTAGCACGTTTGCTTAAATTCCGCAATTTTAAATAAGCGCAGGGACAAATATCCTGTAAGTAAATTCGGAGAAATCACATTTCTTCTTCTTGGAATCGTTCGTGTAGACATGATAGACATGGTCTTAAACTTTTCATCTAAAAGTGTCGCATCTAATCATACAAATAATAAAAAACAAAAGGGCATGCGCTCTGCCATAGTCTTACTCCAAACTCTTTTGAAATGAAACCACCTGGAGTCTCAATGACTCTACCCATTTACAGTTCTCATTCTCATTTGTAATGTAGTAGCTTTAAAGGTGGATTAGGTAAGATTAGTTTTTTTGGGATTCCCCCCCCAAAGATTAGGTCTCTAACGATTAGGTGGATTTGACATCTGCATGATTCCAGCCCATATTCAAGAAGCTCCGCCCCCAGAATCTAGAGTAATATTATTATTATTATTATTATTATTATTATTATTATTATTATTAACAACAACAACAACAACAACATAAAACAGTAAAATATATAAAACAGCAAAAGAATAATGACAAAGCATATAGCATTTAATACAAGAAAAGCTTAAATATAATATTAGAACACTAAAAAATATGTAATTAATAAATCTCTCATTCAAAACTAAATTAAACTAGAAATATGAGAATAGAGTAGGGGTGAAGGATTTGCGACTCCTTACAGTGGTCTGTAGAGTGTCTATAAAATGACTGACAGTACGTGCATCCAAACACATAAGCATTCCGGACAGGAAGTCCGTTTTCCAAATGGGTTTTCTCAGCCACTTAGTACGCTTGTGCTGAGATCATGGCTTAAAATAGAAAGTGCAGAGTTTGTAAACCAACTTAGCAGCAGCAAAAGGATACTGACGGCGAAGACGTTGATACCGTCCACGGTGTACTTGTAGTAGTACCAGTTAAAGGCACGGTAGCAGCACAGGAGAACCCTCGTTTCACAATTTTGAGGCTAAAAAGCAGAAAGAGTCATTGTAAAAATGGTGAAATTCTGAGAGAATGAAGAGAAATGGTGGGATTATGCTGGTGAATGAGTGACTTGGGCTCTGTTCTTCATATGTGGATTATAATTACGTGTTTGCTGGTTAAAGCTTTCCATTTCTCACTGACTTCTAATAGAAGCTCTTGTTCTGCTGGTGAAAAGAATGAAGCATTTTCTCTCACCATTCACACTCCACATTGCTACCCTCGCTGATCACGGTGTCGAGTCCTGATGTATTCAATCAACCAGCTATTATTTCATATATTGTTCATAACCTGGTTGAAATTATTACGGTTAGTAAATCTGGCATAGCTTGTGTTTATGAAGAACAGGACCCTGACTACACACTCGGCAAATGAAACATTAAGTGAAACGCGAAAAGGAGTCGGAGCTTACGTTCTTCACCGGTCGAACCTGAATCTCGTCAGGCGGCAGGAAAAGGACGATGCTGAGGATCCTGCCGTTCATTTTAGCAACAGGGATGGTGAAGACCAACATCCAGGAGAGGAAGCAGGCCAGGGAGTGGATTACAGCAAGAGGAACGTAACCAAGCACAAGCCAAACATACGTGCTCACACAGCACTACAATACACAATCAAGGTGTAACAGCATTACACGTTACTACTAAGTGCAAAGGTTTGTGCCCCCTTGATTTACCTCAATGTCACAAAAACAGCACTCATTGTTTATTTTATTCATTTTTATCTATTGAAAATCTGTTACATTATAGTTTACCTACTTGTTAACAGACTCTAAATAAATAAGGACTTTATTAAGCCATTTTGGCTTATTTCAAACTCACACACAGACAATTTGCTGTCAAGTTAATTCAGTAAGAATCAGGAAAGCAGAATCTATAAGATCTACGAATCCTATTACTGATAGCCACTTGGGTGAAAATCAGAATCTCTGAAATATTTACATGAATTTCAGAGTTTCTTAGTATTTGTTCTGTCCCCTTTTTGCTTTAATGACAGAGTGCACTCAAGCTGGCATGGATTCTACAAGTTTGTGCAAAATCCATTTTAGATCAAATCCATCAGTGGCGTCTGATCATATGCTTCAGTAGAAGAGATCAGACATGAGGAAAAGCTGATCTTTTGGACAAAGCAGTTAAGATGGTCAATATCACACATTTAAGTAGGGAGCTAGAAATAGCACAGAATCTTGAATATTAAATATTCAAGATATTGAACACTTACCTTCTTTGCTTAAATATTTCAAAATTCTGAACCCTCTGTTTATTTCCAATTTTATGTGGGGAAAAAAATCCCAGATTTTCAGTGTGGTCTCAGACTTTTGGACCCCAAAACGTATTTCAACTTACACATTATAACCAATTGTAAAAAAAAAAATGCAATAATGAAGGAAAATCTGTAAAAGCTTAATCGCTTGCTGGCTTCATTTCAAAGCAAGGGAACACAATGTTTAAAAAGTGTGTGTGTGTGTGGGGAATAAAAATGAAATAAAAATGTGAAATAAATATACTCTAATAACTTGTATCCACCGTTTTTCATATCCTCTAAGCAGCTTTTGGATCCTCTCTTTTGTAATATTTACTCTATATTCTTTATCTGACACTGCCATCTTCAGATCAGGGTTGGTGATGAAGAGGGTCATGGCAAAAAAAAAAAAAATTTTTATTATAGATAAATTAAAATAGAAATAAACAGAAAGCATTGTGTTGTACACTTTCGGACTCAATATTCTTAGCAGTCTCACCCAGTAAGAGCGCTTCTGAGGAGGAGGAGGAAGAGGAGGAGGAGGAGGAGGAGGAGGGACATCTATAGTGACGGGTGGGGAACTCATCAGAGGCGTGGACTCCTTCACGTCACCCGGAGATTCCTTCACGTCACCCGCTTCTTCTGGAATTGCTTCGCAGTGGGGGAATTTAACGCAGCATTTCCGCACCAGACTGCTAGTCTGAGAAGAAATATGGACGAAATACTGGCCAGCTGAATAGACAGGAGAGACCCTGTACTGAACATATAATAATAAACTACATCTCGAGGAGCATGGGTTAAATTAAAGCACAGTGTTGGTGATGTAAACTCGATCGAGGCATCCATCGTTTGTTACTTTCCTTCCGTGTTGAAGAAGCTGGAGTGAAATGAAGCTGGTTAAAATGGAAGGCAAAGTGTTGACACTTCAGTGGTTGATCTCTATGTTTATCCCATCATTCCAGTCCCTACAACTTTTTATAACAGTTATAAAGTTCCACCTGAGACTCGTTTTATCACATCTCCATGAAATAAGTGTTATATAATCCACAAAATAACACCAATCAAATGATACCGGTCCAATACTGGGGACGTCCTGCTTTCTAAATGCCAATTTAACCCCTTCTAAGTGCAACTAGGAGTGCGATATACAGCACCTGTCCAGTGGTTTGTTAAAGCATAGCTTCTTTGTGATGTTACCTTTTGTAATGCTTTCCCAAAGGGCCACAATAAATAACCTGACAACTTGAAACAGAGTTTCCCTGCAGCCAAGAAGGGAAAAAAAACAAAAAAAAAAAAACAGCATCAGGTGAGATGCAGAAATTGGATCAAATCACCAGAAACAACCTGAAGCATTCGCTACATACCATGTGGAATCGCAATGATGGTGCAAAACATCAGTACGCTAACAAGAAAATAAGCTAAAGAGATCCACCAGCCGAAGAAAAGCGCATAGGCGATGTTGCCAAAGCTGATCAGCGAGCCTGAAAACGAAGAAGAAATATTCCATGAAATCCATGGACGATATAGTGTATTTTATATAAGAAATGGTAAGTCATTTGTAGATGTTCTACACATGATCTCTGAGAAACTATGCCCACTGACCTGTACAGGGTTTGACGAAGATCTGCTCAGAGTACAACTCCTTCACCTGGTCTGATCTGTCCTCGATCGGACGCTCTGTAACATGACTCTTCCACTTTCTGAAACCAAACTGCCACACAAGCGCACACTGTCATCGGAGGAAAGCGCTGGCTTTCAGAGGTACAGGGTCACAGTGCTCAGAGACGGTGTCCAACATGGCAGTGTGCATTCTGCCTCTCTCAGACACATTCACATACACGTGGTCTTGAACATCTGATGCCATAATATTTTTTTTCTTTCCCTGAAATTAATCATAGAGCACGTGCACGAGACAGAATGTCACGGCCATATCAAGCGACAAGCCAAGAGAGCGATATTTGAATTAAGATTTTCTTAATCCTATGCAAATTAGGCGTGACAAACATTGGGGCAAACGACTGCGAGGCAAATTTCCGTAATTTCACGCCACACCAAGCCTAAATAAGGTGTTCTACGTCTGTAACTCTGTAGAGGAGCGTGCCAAAGGTGAGCATACAGTCGGAGAGTAGTGTTTAATTCATACAGTTATAAAATCCTGTGCTGGATGAACCTGTAGCGCTCACATAGTGACACAAAGAAATATATCAGCCTTGTAACTGATGTGATATGGATCTCCTGGTTGAATGGGCACTCCTCATTACCTTCACAGGTAGATCTGATGCAGTTTGTAAATGATAATTTTGGGACAGGAGCATCACTATCTTGGAGGCTGAACGCTTTACCCGCTAGGTTATAGGCTAAGTGCTTCCTAAACCACTGGCTTTTTACCAAACAGGCACCTGATCATACAATAACCATCACTGAAGCATCCCTTTTATAGAATATTATTCCGGCATGTTCAGATCACCTGTACGCAATCAAGCTTATGAGCTTTTATATCTTCATATCTAACTATCAAAAAAAATTCTTATGAATCTATAATATGGAAGGCTACTTTATTTTTAGAAATAATTACATCCCTAATAAAGCTTGTTAGGCTACACAGTGCATAACATAATGAGCTGTGCACGCTGGCAGCACTTTATTTAAGATAAGTCTGTTAAATTTAAAACGTATGATGTGTTCTTTAACAAATAAAATTTAAAAAAAAGTATTATTGCAAGTAGTGTTGGCAAATTGCTAAGGTATAAGAGAATTTAAAAAAAAAAAAAAAAAAAGCTTTGGGTCATGCTGTTATAGGGGGAAAAAATACTTAATTTTTAGCAGTTGTTGATTATTTTCCTATAACAGCACAACCCATTGTGTTTTATTCCTTACATAAGAGCTCAAGTCTTTTTTTCTTTTTTCTTTTTTTTTTGGAGGAAGCTCTGCTCCCCCTGGCTCCCACAATCAAATAAATAAAACACTGGGTTGTTTACCATGTAGTTATTGACCAGTTTGTGTGCCTCCACTTCGTTCTCGGCGCGGACGGTGGTCCTCAGACTCGCTTCTTGCCAGGCGTCCTCAGTACCCCGTGACTGTACGGAGAGTCCTGACAGCGAGATCTAAAATCAATGCTGAGCACTGAATGTAGCTGGGTTTTGTAAGGAGTAAAAAATAACGTTTATAATGCCCAAAAATATCTTTCCCAACAAAACCCATTGTTTTGCTGGCTGAAGTTCACATTATTGATTTTAGATATATGGGGAATATGCAACTTTGAAAATTAACACAAAGGAACGAAAATCAATAAATAATTAAATAACAGTGTTTCTTTTAGTCCTCTCGTCCTACGTATTCTTAAAGTGACCTTCGAGTCTGTGGAATCCACACTTTAAATACTTCTACCACTCATCGTTCTGAACAAGTTTACGTCTAATCCAATCAGTTGCCAGATTTTAAAAATGTTTTATGAATAAACATCATTGACTGTATGACAGGTTAGATAAGGCTTTGTAAAACACGAGGTTCTTTACCAAATATTAAAATAAACGGTCCTTAACAGCTTTAAAATAATATAAGAGATCAAAATGAGTAGACATCTTCAATCCAATTCCAGTCATTCGTTTAGATAAGCAAGTCTACAATAGTGCAAAAGTTTGCACACCCTTAGTACAAAATGAGAAGACAAATGTATTGAAATGTATTGCAACATTAATGGTTAAAAATACATAAAATATCAGTTTAAATTTTCCATCTCTTTCGGAATACACTATAAATTCTTTTTAATAGCACGCATGGTTTCTATCCTCTGAGCAGCGTTTGGATTCTCACAGATGTGATATTCACCCTCGATCAGATCATGTAGCAAACATATTTTTCGTTTTAAATCGTAGCAAAAGAGTCTACATATAAAGGCATCTTACTGTGAGCCGAGAGGCATTTTGGCGTGTGGTGGATGATATGGTGTGAGCCACAGGGTGAAGGAGTATCAACCATCTCGGGGTGAATGCTGGCCACACACAGTCTGTCACACTGGGAGCTACGGCGATGAAATCTGTGCTCATGGTCCCACAGGTGTTCTGTCAATCAGCCAGGAGAGGGAAGAAAATGATATATTTCACTGGGTTTGGAAGTTTCCCATGAGCGGTATATGGTCCATAAATCCCGATTTGTTACTGTGTGACTCCTGATGGTCAGATGAACCCCTATCAGACATCAGCTGTGACTGATCTCATTCTCAGAGGATTCTATGGAGTCAGTGGAACTTTCCAAACTTTATGCAATTGCTGAACAAATATTTCCACATTAAGAGAGGAAAGTGAGCAATCTTAAACTAGTTCATCTTAGCAAAGGATCTGAAACCTGAAGAATCTCATCTTCCCTATAGATGATGATAGAAATCTTTATGTCAATGTCACTGTGAATGGTTCACTACAAAAATCATCAGGTAATTGTATAACTATGATGTGCCATAGGGCCAGAGCCTAACAAAGCCATCCATCACTTTGAAGAAGAAATACATAAATAAAGCTACATTTTTAATATCCATAGCATCTTTTTTGCTAGAAAATGGCTTAAAGGTGAATTTTTTTAACTTCTGTGTAACCAAAAACAGCAGCACCAAAAGCCAAAAACTGGTGCATGTAACAAATACACAGAAAGATATGAAGTAGAGGTTGGGGTTGATTTCTTTCTAGCCCAGACTGTAAAAACTTGGTGAACTACGCCCTAGTTGTTTTTTACCTAACTCTATTATTTACTCTATTTATCTTATTTAAGCCTGCTTCACTGACACATCCATAACATCAGCAGCAGTGATTGAGAAGGCACACATGAACTATTATATAAGGTTTGAACATGAACATGATTCTTGGGATTATTTTCTCAATCACTGACTTTTCAAACCTTTTTTAAAACTAGAAATAAGCAGACTATGCAAACGATGTTCAATCAAAGTATAAACACTAAATCAAAGAAAAATACACTAAGGGACAATGGAGTTGTATGCTTTGTGTGGTTTGAACGAAAGAGCTGGCTAAAGACAAGCTCAGCTTTTCTGTGTACCGTGCATCCTGTTCCAGCTACAAGTGTTAACACATGCTCATCAATGGCAATGTCTATTCTCACTTTGGAAAACTGTTTGACTACCTGCTGATAATGGTGCAGTGGGATCATCTCTGCCAAAAGAGAGCGATGCAGCGGTGCTTTAGTGTGTCCAGCTCTCTCACCTCCTTATCTGCGATAACTCAGTGAGACTGTACCATACAGCTGCAATGCTTTCTGGAACTTCAAGTCCAGCGTTTGCACCGTCTCCACTACATCTACGCTACATTTCTCATTAATATGATGTTGAGCAGACCATTATTTCTTACAATCGAGACTGTTTCTCCTATGAAATGTCATTGTACCTGAGCTAGCAATAACAATGTCCTGCTGTGACATCAGAGCGGCAGACAACCACTAACTTCTCACATGAAGAACAAAAATACAGCACCACACAACAAATTAGCAGCAGAATTGCAGAGTTCATTACAATTATTTACATTTAAACATGTTTGTGGAGTTTTCCTAACAAAGCTGGTATGAAATAACAGCTTCTGAAACGTAAGACTGTATGATGTAAATTATAAAAAAAAAAATTTAAAAATGAAAAAAAACAGCATGGTTCTAAGTGGCCAAAAGAGAGGACATGTTTAGACTTTTAATTAGGGTGGGTTTTTAATCACTAATGATGAAAATGTAATATAAAGTCAATTAATGATTAGGTAGTTAAGCCACGCCCACAAACAAACAAAGCTAAGCTTTTATAGGGAAATTCTTCTAAATGGTATCAAACAAAACCATAGTGTTTTAGGGTTGGGGGCTTTAACTGAATTTCATTGATCATTAAGTGCAATTTGAAGTGTAGAGTGTTCAAAACTTGCAGGGAAAAGAGCAAACCCTCACCTAATGAAGACCTGACCCTGCTCATGCGCCTTCATTATCCTGAGCTGCTAATTTCTTGCATTTTGTTTATTTCCTCTTTCATTGCATTCATTTATAACTCAAAATCTAAACAGTTTGCAACACTCAAACACACACGAAAGGCTTGCTATTTATTTCTGCCTTTCATTGTTAATGCTTTTCAAGCTTTAAATATTATGGGCTGAGCACATGGCCTAGCTTCTTTATTATATATTTTTACACAGATTATAAAAACTTTAGGCCACTTTGTAAACAGATCATCTTTAGCTGCAGTTTATAAAATCATGAAAACACATAAAACACACCTCATTTTCTGTCAACGTCGCACGTGGAGGAGAAAAACAGTTTTTTTAATATGGAAATTGTTTTAGAGCAGGTTTCATGTGCTGACCATCACTCACCTGAACTATCAACCGTGGACCTTCGCCTCAGACACTCCACATCTGTTGACATTGTGTGTGTTGTGTGTTTTTGTGTAAGACGCAGCTTCAATGAATTAACTTATCCTGATAACAAACTTCATGTCGTGAACGAGCGCGTCTGCTGCTGCGCGTGGCCGGTGCGCGCCGCCGATGCCAGGGAGCAGGCGCGCGCAGTAACCGTTGCCTTTTCACTGTGCGATTTGTAGCTGTGATGCTGCACTCGACAGATTTTATAATCACATTCAGAAATATTTATATTATTTTTTTTCAATTAACACCAACATTACAGTATTTCCGAGATAGTTTTTTGAATGATGATTGAAGTCATGTTCAGAAATGGTTCATAAACCTCTAATTAAATTTGTTAACTATTCAACTTGACAGGATTTCCTCACTGCTAACGCTAGCATTCTTAAATAACCAAATGACATTTCTGAGATACTCATATTCATAAATGTGTATACTGTTATACTGCCAACATTAACTAGACCATCTAAATCTAACCTAATCTAATCTAATCTAAATTTGACCAATCAGTATTTTTAAATCATATTTACAAATGTTTATCATCTTCACTGCTAAAACTAGCTATCTTAAAATGACCTACTGACTGGATTTCTGAAAATTTTAATCCATATTCAAAATCTTCATAATCTTCAACGCTAAAACTAGCCATCTATCATACAATATTTAACCTAAACAGGATTTCTGATCATATTCATAAACGTATACAATCTTTACTGCTAACATTACCCAGCTAGCTAACATTTTCTAACCTGTCTGGATTTCTCAGAGGATTTTCAAGTCATAATATTTTCATAATATTCACTGCTAAAACTAGCTAACTATCCAACATAATTTACTCTGACAGGATTTCTTCACTGCGAAGACTAACTAGCTATCTTAAATTACCTAGTCTGACAAAGTTTTGAGATGGTTAAGCCATATTCATAAATGTGGATGAACTTTACTGCTAATATTAACCAGCTAAGTAATATTAACTAACCTGACACGATTTATGAGGTTGTTTAAGTCGTATTCACAAATGCTTACTAATCTCCACAGCTAACATTAACCAGCTAATTAATATTAACTAACTTGACACGATTTATGAGGTTAAGCCGTATTCATAAATGTGGATGAACTTTACTGCTAACATTAACCAGCTAGGTAATATTAACTAACCTGACACAATTTATGAGGTTGTTTAAGTCATATTCATAAATGCTTTATCATCGTCACTGCTAACACTAGTTAACTGGCTTAAATGACCAACTCTGGCAAGACTTCTGAGATGATTTTTAACTCATACCATAAATGTGTACAGTGTTTACTGCCAACACTAATATTGTGTAACCTGGCAGGATTTCTCAGAGAGGTTTTAAATCCTATTCATAATCTTCACTGTTAATGCTAGCTATAGATTGGTATACACAAGCTAACCTGAGCGAATTTCTCACAGGATATTCAAGTTATATTTATAAATCTTCATAGCTAATAAGCTTCACTGATGACGCTAGTCATCTCGCTAACATGAGCTAACCTTAAAAGTGTTCCTAAAATAAATAATAAATGTTCATAATCTGATAAATGTAAATCTTCATAACCTTCACTGCTAGGTGTAGCCATATAGTTAGCATTAAGTAACTTGAGAGTATTCTAAGAGGCTTTTTATCTTTTAAATAAATGCTCATAATCTTCTTGCTAACATCAGCAAGACAGTTAACAATGCTAATCTGATAGTATTTTAAAGCTAATTTATAAATGCTTATAATCCTCAATGCATTTTCTAGTTAGAGGGCTAACATATGCTAACTTGACCGGATAGTTTAAAAAAAAAAAAAAAAAACATCTGAGTAAAATCATAAAACTACATCCACTCACGGTGCAAATACAATGTCAAATATAATTTGTTTATTGTTATAAAAGAATGCACAAAATGCAGCTTTAAGATCGTTTCAAAGTATTTTGCAGGCTATAAACTGAAAACCATAATTTAACATAAGGCTATACCATGTAGGGAAGCTTTTTTAAAAAAAAATCACATATTCAGTCAAACATCATATTTTACAAATCAAAGGATTTATAAACTGAATGTCCCGCATGGCCGGCAGTCTGTAGGTAATACAAACATCTGATCCTGCTAAAAAAAAAATCACTTCACTTCTTGTTGGAAACTGGCCTAATGGTGTGCATTATTGATTCAGGTGAATAATAATAATTAACCCATTTTTGTCTCTTAATGGAATATTTGCCATTTCTCTCTTGACAGCCACCATTTTCTCTGCAGACAACCTGAAATTCAGGAACATTACAGAGGTTAATACCACAGATGTGAAACACTGAATCCCATTACAAAACCAACAAATACATCTAGAATCAGTCACATCACCTGTTACACCATTCAGATAGTTTACATCTTGATACCAATCCATTTAAAAGACCACTGAGAAAATACCACTAATAACAATTACACAACCATCAAGATCTAAGAGAAACTGCTACACCACTATTAATTGTTTCATCAGGTAGTGAAATGTGGAATATGTCTTCTCATGCTGTCTACTGTTCAGTAATATTTCTCTAATATTTGGTGGAAAGTAAGGCTTAAATTAAGTTATTTTTACATGAATATACCTTATTTTATTCACCATGTCATTCATAAAAATCTATACAACATTTTTTGTTTACCTGTATGTATATCTCTTATAGATATGTATACAAATAACAACAATGTATACCTATATAATTGTGCATTTTGTAGTGAAAAATGTTTTTAACGCATTTTTCCTCGTCCAAAAAGCTTATATTAGTGATCACGGGAATGGTAAATTGTTGTAGCAATTAAACATCATCTTTCAAAAGCTTGACTATTGACCACATCTTCTAAACTGAAATTCATGGATGTGAAAATACTGCACAGTACATTATGGTATGGACAGGAGGTTAGTATGGACAGGAACATATACTACAATTCTTTCTATATTACATATGGAAAGATGTTTGTGCCACCAGGATTTGAATTTTGTACCTCTCAATTTTAATGTTTTATTTTGAAATTGCATATGGAGTTTTGGCTTTTAATTAAAGCAAACTGAATTTCAGTTTAACGAAAATGAAATTCTCAGATGTACACAATTTAATTTTGAATTTGACGCACAGCATCAGATTTTAGACATATTTAATCAAATTCAGGTCCATCATGAGGCACTAATAATCTCTTAATCATGGGCCTCATTTATCAAGCTGCATACGGATTGATTTACTTGTTTGACCTAAAAAAACAACAATTAAATATTTATTTATTTATTTAAAGACTGATCAATGAGAGCCAATGTCTGAATCAGTGCTCGTTTGCTTTTGTCAGGTTGTATAGAATTAAATATGGTTACAATGGTCTGAATTTTAAATGCATTGTAAAGCCAAAATATTGAATTTAGCACATCTGATTATTTTTTTAAATGCAATATTAATCAATTATGTAACCATTCAAATGATGGAATACATATTACGATAGAGTATATTATAAAGCTTCATATGAAATTTCAAATCAAAACAATGCCATTTTCAGATTTAAATGTGCAAAATTCAAATCCAAAAATCATTCAATAATTACACATACAAGGCATTCTACATTAGAAAACTTGCAAAACACAATGCAAAAGTGAGCCAAAGCACAATGTGAAAGCGAAGTATCTACAACAGAATACAGGTGAAAGAAACTACATACAAACGTACAAAAATAGCCTTTCTGATAGAACTGTACAGCAATCACTTTGAATGGAAGCAGACAACAAACACACACAACTTTGATAATAGCATTTTCAGCTTCTTTACGGTCAGTTCATTAAAAATGCCCTCGCTTTCACATAGCCTACATCTACAATGAAACTTGTTCATAATTGCACCAGGCAACTTCATATGAAAGTACTGATAATAATAATATTTAAGAATACACTTTCTCTTTGTAACAAAGTACTAACCCTATCGTTTGTTTAGATCAGTTCCGTAACTGCATGAGCCAGGTCTGTGTAGCATGTAGGTAAAACTGAGCTAGTGAGCTCAGTCTGTTCTTGTTTGTGGTGTATCTCATGAGATGTGGTTCATTACGTAAGGTCTGCGTTTCCATATATACGTCAAAAGTGTCATTGCTCAGTTCGACACTGATGCAAGAGGACCTAGGAGACATGCAGGGAAATGGTGGCTCAGTGGTTAAGGCTTTGGGCTACTGATTGAAATTCTAAGTCACTTTGGAGAAAATCATCAGCCAAATGAGCAAATGTAAACGTAATGCAGCAGCCATATTTATTGCATGTTGTGAACTTAGCAGTAGTACCTTGTCCGGTCATGCTCCTTTAGCAAAACTTGCCCAAGGTGGCCTGTACCCAACCCTACAACATGCTGTTTTATGTGTGCCAATCTGCAAAGCTGCCATGTAATTCACACAAACAATAACCTGTCATTCATTCCTAATAATATTATCATGCCAAATCATTTTAAATTAGCAATACTTCAAGTGACCTCTCAACTGTAGCGTAACCTTTCTGAGGATGAAGTTCCTATTTTCTTGTACCTTGAGGGTGCTTGTTTGTTTGAGTCAGCTTCATCAGCTTCATCTCTCCAAACGTCAATGCTCACTTGAGGTAACGCAATAAACACGGCTCAGATCTGAAGGTCAACGTGTGTCAGATAGCTTAGCATTACTGATGGCAAAACTGGCAGCCTTATTTATGGTGGCACTCAGTCAGAACCCGTCTGTGCCCAATCTACCGTAATGTTTAAGAAAGGAACAAAGAAATCACCAACCAGTTATGGAGCTCACCACGCAAACATGCCCCACATACCAGCATAGGCACAGCGACAGGAACCCTGTCTTATATGTTTCCATCAGTTTGTGGTGCAAAGTATCCAGCACTTTTTGACCAAACTCAGCAGAGCAACATAATACAGGACGAAGTCAAAAATCAGAGTCAGCGTCCATCAGTTCTGCCTCCATTAGGTTGGTTCTGGAGTGGATTGGCGCGATCGCTGGTTTCCTGCCCTCTGATCGAGGTGTTGTAAAGCCTGTCCTGCCACCACCCACTGATAAAGGCACCTCCTGCCCTGAATAGCGGAACACTCCATTAGATCCATTAGACTGCCAGGCTGGTTGTTTAAACTGGCCTCGTCCCTCGTACTGGCTTAGCGTCAGTGGGTTGGCGAGGTTAAAGCCAGGCTCCCTGCTGCGCTGGCTGGATGAAACATAGCCAAGCCCTCCGTATCTCTCCTGGTACGGAATGGGACAGGAAGGTCGGAATTCTGGGAAGGAGCCTGGAAGGACGTTCTCCTCTTGCTGCCGTTGCCGCTCCCACAGGTTAGCCACGAGGCTGCGATGCGCCGGGAGCTTGGGGAGGCGAGGGACAGCGCTGGGACCGAACTCTCTGTGACGGGGATTCACGTCTTCTTCAGCAGGCACTACTGAACGCACCTCCCTCTTCCTCTTCTTCTTTTTCTTCTTACGTTTCATCATCTCAGGGGAGATATCGGCTTCGACCATCCAGAGTTTATTTCGCTCTTCTGGAGGAGGCACTGCACAAGGATGTGTAGTTGTAAGCGACATTAACACATTGTTGAAACAGCGCATTTTAATATTACATTTTAAAGGTAGGACGTCTTTTGTAACACTTTACATTTAGATTCTCTTATTTAATATTCTAACTTTATTTATAGATGTAGGTATAACCAGCCCCATTCACTGGGGTTGCACAACACAGTGCACTCCCAGTGCTGGTCCCAAGCCCGGACAAAATTGGGGAGGGCTGCCTCAGGAAGGGCATCCAGCGTAAAAACTGTGCCAAATCAAATAACTAACAGGAGCAGCCGAAAGAAGAAGAACAACAACAACCACATTTATAAATTTAGGGATGTGAGGTGTTAAGAGAACAGAAAAAGTATCTGGTACCACATAAATTTAGTACTGACCAGGCGTCCCAGTGGGCGTAACCGAGATGTCCTGAGGTAAAATGGCACCTCTTCGTGCCACCATCTTTGTCACGTGCTGGGCCCATGCAGAGGACATTTCCATGGACGGCTCATTCAGTTCGAAGTTAATACCCGCTTTAGAAAAGTGACGAATTCCATCAGTGTTTAATTCCATTCATCATTTTCTTACTTTGTCATTTTCTTAAATAATCTTTCTTCACTTCTCAACATTAATGTCTACTCAGTAAATTCCTCAGCAGAGCACTGAAATCTGATTTTGTCTCCGCATGTCCAGCAGGAGGTGCTGTACTTACCCACAGGACCCTCGTGGGAGACTGTGTGCATGCTGAAGGACAATTCTTTTTCCGGGTCCATTTGGAGTTCCTTCCGCTTCGAGAATGCTTTGGCTATCATCTTGCTCTTCTTGATGCGCTTCGGCTCATCGTCACTGCGTCCAATTATCCTTAGATTACAGGAATGGCATAAATATGACACTGGATATCATATACATAATTAGGTCACTAAGCCGTTCTATTTAGCTATTGCAGGATATTATGGACCAAACGATTTATTTTATACAATTTCTTATCAAGCGTGCAATGATTCACTATAAAATAAATTTAAACACAATAACTGCCAGTCAGACATCCCTTGGTGGGAATGCATGGGCCTTTCTGTATAATTCAGACAACTAAAAGTACCAATGAACTCATTTAATAAAGATAAACCTACCTACACCAGGTGCGCTTCCAAATGAGAATAGTGGCTTTGGTCCAGACCCATGTGCTCATGGCAATGCCGGTACCGAACATAGAGAACAGATTGATCTTCTCCACCAGCAGACTTGGCCGGTTTTTGATGGTGCACTCTGGGATCGGTTTCTTGGTCTGATGAGCTATAGTGACATTAGCTTCACACCTGGAACACACAGTATTTTTGTAAGCTGAATCACTTTAAACATATTCAATAAATAATAACAGTGGATAAACAAATATTTAAAAGTATATAAAAAAATTCTTACAGCACAAATTCCCTAAAGCTCCTTTCCCACTCCGCCTGGTTGAAGAAGTCGTAGAAATGGCATCCAAAAGTGATGAAAACAAAACCAAAAGCTAGAAAACCAAATATACCTGGTAGGAAGAAAACATCCTTAGCTATGTGGACAATTTTTCCAACTTTCTGTATTGCAATAAAAACCAAAACTGAAAATTAGGGATGCACTGACACTGATACTGGTCTGATACTCATGCTATTAAAAATGCTCTGATACCAACATCTGATACCAGGTGATACTAAGAGACATAAGCGTAATCTACACAAAACGACAATGATCGGGGTACATGTCACAATTAATAATAGCAATCAAAGCAAAGCAGACTGCAAACTGTGCTCTGAAAAAGTCAAGAGGAGGAACTGCAGCATCTTCCTACAATACACATAACCTAATAAAACATCTTACACATAAAACTCAGCATGAGGAGCTAATCGCTAGCAGCACATGAATGAAAACAAAAACGAACGCTCCAGCAAACGCTGGTTAAGTGAGAAAAAATGTCTACAGACAACACCAGGTGAGCAAATAGTAATAAATAACAGCTCTTAGTCAGTATGTTGTTCTTGGAGATCAGTGGCATTCGGTCAACTGGACAACAAGGGATTCCGACACAATGAAAACAAAAACGTACATTACTTACAGCTGTACAGAAGCGCACTTCTGACGTGAAACAAAACCTGCTCTTCTCAACTGCGACCCAACCCCATCCAAATTAACTACTGCAGCTAGCTAATGCACTTCATTTAAAATCAAACTGCTAATGTTATAGAGAACGAGATTAGCAGCCTAAGTGCATGAACACAAATGGGCACTTTTCATAGCTACTATGAAAACAAAAACAAGGGCTAAATTAAATGATTGATTAATACTAAGCAGGTTACTCACATTGGTATCGACAAGAACCAAAAAACATGTACCCGTATTCGTAATCAGTCTGAAAAACAATGGTACTGATGCATCTCTAGTGAAAATATTAACAGAATACAAATTAGTGCTATGCAAAAGAAAACTGTACCAAGTCTCAGCATGGTCTCATTGATTTTGCTTGCTGCTTTTTCACTCAACAGTCCTGGATGGTTACTTTTGATGGAAAATAATGTCATGACACCTGCAAAATTTGGAAATTTGAATCAACTTCATGTATAAAAAATTAATCAAGCAGTAAAAGACTATTGCCTTTCTGTTACCGACTTACCTCTTACAAGGAAATAGCCACCAATAGCGAGTACCACGCCGATCGGAGCCAGAACAAACCCAGCGCGATATCTGTAGTTTTTGTAGCCAACAAAGCAGATTCCACTAACAGAGTCTCCATCGACCTGTACGATTTTCACCAGAGTTTATGACTACTGTAGCATCCAGTGCATCACCAAAAAAAAGTGCCAGAAACAATAGGAATAAGCAGCCTTACCTGTGCAATGGCCAGTATAGCCACTGTGAGGATAAATGGGATGGACCATGTGACCAGGTGGAAATAGGACGTCTTTCCAGACAGAGGTTGGTGCGTAGTGCCCAGGGCTTTGAAAGATGTGTGCCAGGCGTAGGTGAGCATAACAAACCAGATGACCCCTGACATCAAGGAGTAGTACACGATGATGAAAATGATAACACACGAAAGCGTCTCTGTCGATCTGGAGGGAGGAGAAAGAATAAATCGGTGTTCTGGGTACTGTTAAGGATATTCATAACATTCTTCAAAATCCTCAAGCGTTCTTACGAGGGCTCTCCAAGCCGCATGGTGTTGTCACTTTTGCACACGATCTCTTTGCGAGCACCATCCATGAACTGGGCGAGCCATCCGATGCTGCCCACGAAGAAGCAGGCATTGACATAGAAGAGGATTACAGCCGGGTAGCGGTTGGAATTTTTCCAGTCGGCAAGAAACGTCGCCTGCGGTAAAGAGAAAGAAAAGATGAGACGCATAGCAAAAAACTTTTATTCACTGTTCAGGTCTACCTAACAGGTCTAGCCAAAGTAATCCCAGTCATCCCAGTGATATGTTGGTGATATCTAATTCAAATCTGCTACATGTCTCAGTGCAGTAGTGTTGTTGCCTCACAGCTCCAGAGTCCCGGGTTTGATTCTGAGCTCTGGTGCAGTTTCTTTTGTTTTACTTGCGTCTGTATGGGTTTAATCCAGGTTCCCAGACTTCCACCCGTCTCCCAAAAACATCACAATAGGTGAACTGGCTACTCTAAATTGTCCCTAGGTTTTAAAGTGAGTGTGTTCAGTGCCTGTAATGGACTGTGTCCCATTGACAGTGTATTCCCGCCTCACTCCCATTTTTCCTGGTATAGGCTCCGGATTAAGGGAACAGGTAGCGGTGGGAAGAGAATATCACATACTCCTGTGGTACAGAAAAACTACAAAAGCAATGATGTATTTCTCTTAAAACATAACTTGTTGGAAGACAGATGCACATATAGATGTAGGGTTATAGAGATCAGCACTCAAACTGCTTTAAGATTGCTTTACACTATGCTATTACTTTCCAAATAAAAGAATAAAAGAATAAAAGTACTTATTATTAGTTTATCATAATTTATCTAAGCATTTCTCCATATTTGACCCGACACAGTACTCTTGTTCACTTACCAATGTAAAGAAAGTGCAAAGCAGGGTGATTGATCCGAAGATGGCGATGTAGCCGTGCATGTCGGAGTGTTCATCCTCCGTGAAGAGTGGATTGTCACACTGAATGCCGCAGCCCTCGACATCTTTGTACCAGCTGGCCTGGATATCAGTTTTGACCAGAGGAGCTTCACATTGTCCTGATGTATTGAATTTGATTTTCTGCACCTCGTTCTAGAAAAATATACACTTTAAGTATACTGTATATTTGAGTCACTTACTCAAAGATAGCATCAACCCAAACGTCCTGCCATTCATGCTGTAATTACATGTCGAGCAAACCTCAACCAAACATAAGCTTAAGCAAAACCAACATAGGGAAGATTTATACCTGGCAACCCAGGGGAAACTTGTCCGTGTTCTCACACTTCAGGAAGTTGGGCCACCCTCGCTCCTGTTCCACTATGCTGCAGGGTCGGCGGGTCGCCTGGCACAGGGTCTGGCTGGGCAGCTCCACTTTGCCGTTCTCACACTTGGGCATGTAAACAGCACACAGTAAAGGCTGAATGACCGCCCAGCACCGAGGAGCATTTCTCAAACCTGAAGAAGAAAACACGTGAGAGGTGAACATTTATATTTAATTCGAATATCACGTGTATCTGTCTAGTGCTACGCAGAAATCTGAGATAAACTTTTTCATGATTAAATTTAATTACAATTTTTATTATCAAGATGAGCCCTGGCTCAACACCCAACACTGAACCAATCCTTCTATCACGTTAATAGCTGAGCTGACTTTCTGAGAGCTTCTGTTCACAAGAAACATCAGACGCAGTGTTGGTCAGCTTTGAAAGGATATTATGGTCAAGAAAAAAATCACCATCCATTAATCCTACTCACATCTTACAGAGGTGACACCGTCATCTCTAGAATCAGCTTTCCCTGTATGACGAGCATGAAAATCCCTTCAAGACGCTGCATTTTGGAGTTGGAAGTAAATTATGATGAACTACAACAGCTATGGAGTACACATCTGCCCCTGGAGATGGCTAATGCAGAGTTGATGTACTTTTTAGCCTATACAGTCAAGCTAGCAGTAAAGATGATTTGTCTGCAAGAGAGATTTTCAGTTTTTGTGTCAGGTATTTGTGACAGGGCGCAGATGAGGGGAAAAAACACAATAAGATCAAGCCTTAGAGATGAAACACTGCACACTATTAAACAGTAATTTGTGTCCTGCGTTCAATGCAAAATCTGCACTGTGTCAGTCAACTTCACAGACTTCGGATCACAAAATGACCTGATACCGATACAGCGTTTCAAGCAAGAATCGGCTCTGAAGCGCTCTTTGTCAAACCACTGGCCACCTCCATCAGACACTGTAACAACATCTCAAGCACTCATACCATCTTACTATATACACTGCAAAAAAAGGACATCTTAGCAAGTGAAAACATCCTGAATATAGTCAAATGTATCTACTATTTTATTACAAGATTACCATAAACCAAATATAAGATCATTAAATCTATTTCTAGACATTTCTACTCATTACAAGCTTGAAACAGTCTTATTCTATTGGCAGATAATTTTGCTCCTTTTAAGCATTGATTTCTAGAAAGAAGCAAAATCATCTGCAATAGAACAAGACTATTTCAAGCTCGAAATGAGTAAAAATGTCTCGGAATAGGTTTAATAATCTTATATTTGGTTTACTGTAATCTTATAATAGGAAATACTAGATACATTTGACTATATTCAAGATATTTTCACTTGGTAAGATGTCAGTTTTTGCAATGTATTACAAATCTAAGCATTGCCCCTTCCATCAGTCCAAAATCTGCTTAACAATTATAGCAAGATGTCTGGTTGCTCCATGAATTGGACAAAACCCGAGATTCTGTCCCTAACTAAATTCAGCTAGGATGCTGAGGTGGGGGGCTTGCCTTTAAATGTTGCAATCGACTAAAGGTTGTAACTCAATTTCTGACCTTCAACCAGGAAGAAAACAAAGAAAATGCCCCCTCAACTTCCTACTCAGGAACTTGGCACGGTCTCCTCAGCCCTGAGTTCTGCAAGTGACGTCAAATCAACATGGCTGCTCCCAGCATCAACAGTAAACACAGTAGCACTTCTAAACTTTAAACGGCTTATACTGTAAATACTAGATTAATCAACATACAGATATATTTACTTGTTAAATCTATATCACTGGCTACACAGTTACACTGTTATGAGGAGGTAAATACACATCACTCATCACAGTTAGCTGGCTAACTCGTTGTTAACAAAAGATGAACAAGGAGGCGTCCTTGTTTCTTTCTAGTTTGAACACACAGAGGTCAAAATTTTCCGAGTTCCAAATTCTCACTTCCGAGTTAAGTCGAATGCAGCATAAACAAATAAAACAATCAGTCCTGAATTTCAGGATCGAATCAAAACATCCAGAAATGTTAAAATGCCATGACACATGCAAAGAACCAACTTCTACTGACAAACACATTTCAAATAATAACAGAAATACATTCATCTTCAATAACTGCTTGAGTCTTGTCAGGGTTTAGGTGGATCTTGGGCCTATCTCAGGAATACTGGGTGCAATGTGGGAATACATCCTGAATACATCCGCCAGTCACACACTCATTCACACCTAGGGGCAATTTAGCATAGCCAATCCACCTAACTGCATGCTTTTGAGAGGTGGGAGGAAACCGGAGAACCCTGAGGAAACCCACTCAGACACAGGGAGAACATGCAAAACACCACGCAGACAGTAGCCTGAGCTCACGATCGAACCCTGGACCCTGGAGATATCCAGTGAATGACTGTGATTTGATAGTGATATGATTTGTAGTATAGAGAGAAGAATGAATTTGTACATTTTTTTTTTTTTTTTTTTTTGCGAAACACTTTGTTGAGCCCTTTGTTTCAACAGCTGTACAAAATAATAAATGCGGAGATTATAAAAAAAAATCACCACCTTTCTACACTTCATCAGCAGTAAAACTGTGCACTCACACTTGCCCAAAGTGCTGAAGGAAGAAGTTTGCGCTGTTTCTACACAGATATAGAGCTGAAGTGTTTGTCACAGGTGTGGGAAAATGGGCCTGAAGCGTCATGACCATGCACACAACAACCCTGAGGATTTTGAGGTGAAGGTGTGAATGAGGAGAAAAAAGGCTGGAATGGATCATTAATTAGTGCTAATGTTAATTAACGAGAGTTTCAGGAACCAGAAATCTAACTCATTTAAATGTTTAAAGCAAATGAATAGCTATTGGTAGCTGTTTTGTTTCACAGCTTCAAACTGTAGGACAGGCGAGAATAAAACGAGTAGTCTTTTGAAATTCATTATTATCATTAAATATGTTTTGTGGGGAAAAAAAAACACCAAAGAGAAAGTCTGAGCTGAAAAATACAAATACATGTGACGTAAACAAGGTGTGACGTAAACACTGCCACTGGGTTGATGTTATCTAAAGTTATCTAAACTTTTCCAGGAATTTCTAGGAATCCTTTGTTATAATACAGCTTTAATGTTTTGGCACATAGCTGTGCGTGTTGTTATTGCACTCAAAATGAAAAATGTGTCAACTTGCTACATCTATTTTTAGTTTTTCTCAACTTTGTGACATTTTACTTTTATTTTGCAACACACTGCGCGTCGTTTTCACTATTTTTTTAGTCCAAGGCTTAATTCTTTCCTGTGTATGCTTTTGTTTGTTTGTTTGTTTGTTTGATACAATAAGATCTTACCAGACCACATGGCCAACTTCTCAAAAGCTTCTTCTTGTGTCTCTGAGTCCTCAGCCAGCACCAGAGACGTGTGCGTGTAGGGCAGAGGCGACCCGAGACACGTATTGTACTTCAACACTTCACAAGTTGTGGTTTTCTTGCAAAAATCGTTGAACATGGTTTCATTTTTGTGTAACATCACGGCCTGGCTCACCATCACAGTGCCAACCCAAACCCAAACCCAAAGCATCCCAAATCCGCCAACAATGGAGCTGGAGGACATTTTGGAGAGCGACAACAAAACTACTAGTAAAATATCCTCCTTTCTGGTGATTTTATCCGTGCCAGGTGCAGCGTCCTGCCTCCAAAAGTGTTTCCCAGAGCAAATCCGCAATCATGATTCGAGGAGCAGACAGATAATAGCGGATTTTTATTTTTTTTTTGTCCACACAACTTCCAGGAGTTTTCTTCTCTTCTTCTTCTTTACTATAACCCGCAATTCAAACTTTCCACTCCGACGCAAAAGCTACGCATGGCCTTCATTTCAGTGCGTAAAAACTCATGCGTAAAAAAAAAAAAAAAGGAAAAAACTCGGATTGTAGGAAGTTTGGAACTACAAAACGTCCTCAAGACGTTAAAAAAAAACAGAAAGAAAAGAAAGTACAGAACAGCTTCATCACCATCCCCCACTTTTCAGATGGAGGAGGAAAAAACTGGCCTCTGAGAGTGTAACTCGATCCCCAGGCTGCTGGTTCAGCCCCCCAGATTTTTCCCAGCAAAAAAAAAAAAGAAGAAGAAGAAGTCACAGCCCACACACAATCTTGTTCCATGAAAAGATCATGTTAGTTTGGTCTCACATGCAGCTTCTTCATCCGCGCAAAATGGCTGCACATTTGTGCCATGTTTGCGCCACAGTTCCCAAAAAGCCTAACTTTTTCTCCCATCCCCCTCTAAGTGTGTATGTGTGTGTTGTAGTCTAGTCGAAACATTCAGTCCATCCTCCATGCATGCTAGTGTGTGCAGTCCAGTTCCTCACACACACACACGTTCTTCTGCTCTGCATCTGCCATATCAAAAAGCACAAGTGTTTTAAAAATCGTCCATTCTTAGTGTTTTGAATGTTAATTCTATCATATAGCTGCATTCTGGTGTTAAAGCACTTTAGAGTTGTCATCTGGCTCGTCATAATCATGTGAGGTCATATCCATGTCCATCTTATCAGGTACACACTTACCATCGGTGACTTTGTAGGAATACATTTAGGCTACTGGACTACCGTATTGGTCAGCCAACCCCTCTATATCCCTCAATTAATGGAAACAGACCACCACAGGATCACTGTGGTGTGTGTGTGTGTGTGTGTGTGTGTGTGTGTGTGTGTTGTGCTGCTAAAAATGTATCAGGTGCAGAAGTGTTGTGAATTCCTAGGGTTGCAGTTTATCTGCTCAGTTATTTGTCTGGGTGGAGTTATACATGTTCATCCGGCGCTTGTATGAGTTTCCCCAGGGTTTTCTGGTTTCCTCCCTTCTCACGTTAACATACGGACAGATGGATTAGCTACTGTCTAAAGATGCGAATGAGTGTGTGAATGTGTGTATGCATGGTGCTCTGAGTTGGATCTCACACGCATTTATTCCTGGGATAGGCTCCACATCCACCACGACCCTGACTAGATGTGTATTCCTACTGTCCTCTATATTAGACATGCCTATCTTGTTGTAAGGATCCTGTAAGTGCACAGTCTGACTCAATCATACGCTAGTCCTGTATCAATGTCAGCTTCTGACCAGAGCACTGCCGCTGGCTGGATATGTTCCGTGTTTTTTAACCTAGCAGTGACACTGAGGTGTATAAAAAACACTGCTGTGCCTTACACAGGTTAAGCTAGTTCATCGCTGGCTTTAAACTTCGGTGAATAAATGAACATCACCTGCTACAGAAACACTTGTGCACATGATGTCTGAAATGTCCTGATTTTCTGAAACCTTGTAGCAGATTTTCTTCAGTATGCATAAGAATTAAACACTTATTCCTAGTTCTTATTAGTGACTAACTAATATGATTTGTATGTCCATTTGGTTAATTAGTTATATCGTTATTGCTAGTAGTTACACAGCACTGCATGTAATTTGTATATTTTAGAGGAAAATGCACTTTTAACACTTTTTACTGTTTTTAGGATGTTTTTAGGACACATTCTGTTGCTAATTTCAGACACTTTGTTGCTTATTTTCTTTACGCTTTCCTCACATCAGGTTCACATCTGGTTCTGTAACAGTATCAGTAATGATGGTGTTAACAGTAAGATGGTAATTCAGACGATAGATGCGATAACACAGTGCCCTCATGTCTGTGTTAGCTTCTGGCTCTCCCTTTTAGTTATGCTGTCATAGCTAGTCTTGCCGGAGTCCCTGCTTGCACTCTCCACGCAAAGTACATTGTCCTTAACCATTAGAGGACAAAAGCTTACCTAACGATCTCTCCCTCTCTCTCTCTATCTCTCTCCCTCACTCTCTGTCAAGTTACACATGCTGCTTCTGAGATGCCAGTGATCCTGACCCCTTTCTGCTCCCTGGACCTGCCTGACCCATCCTGATGCCCTACTTCTGGTTGGAGTTCTCATCGGTTGAGTTCGCTTGCTGCTGCTGAGTCCCCATATGGACGACCTGAAGAACTGTTTGGATTGCTGGGGATGGTTCCACCTGGGGGCTGTGGAGATGGTTTGGGGATCACATATGGGGAGCTGTACTGTAATGGCTAGGGACTGCGATTGCTGTAGTGGCTACAGTTGCCATGAGCACCTTCATACTCAGGACTCCATCAATGGACAGTGGATAGATTTTAACCAACCGGACTTCTTGCAGAAACTGTGATGAATTTACTGGTTGCACAATTGCACTATTTGTCCATATAGTACACAATAATAGAAGGGGTTTATTTATAATCGCACTATCCGTTGCACCCAGATGAGGATGGGTTCCCTTTTGAGCCTGGTTCCTCTCAAGGTTTCTTCCTCATATTGTCTCAGGGAGTTTCTCCTTGCCACCGTCGCCTCTGGCTCGCTCATTAGGGATATCCATTTATTTCTGTAAAGCTACTTTGTGAAATTATCCATTGTTAAAAGTGCTATACAAATAAAATTTAATAGAATTTTTACTATAAAAAGCAACTATGATGCCAAAAGAAAATTCTCTGTGGTAAAACTGGATCGTTATTTACTCTTACTTATGGAGTGCCCTGTGCTGTACTCTATAATGTTTACAGAAATAACAATTCTACGTTCTGATTTCTGCCTTCAGTCATTACGTTCTGATAATAATACTGATACATACAGTACAGGTATCAGAGTTCAGACTATAAGCTGATACCTGATAATGTTTGATGCTAACATCACAGTACACGAGCTGAATCGCAAAACATCGGCGATGTGATGCTGTTGTGTCCTGTGTTCAATGCATTATCTGTAAGAACTCTGTATTAATACTTAGTATTGGATCAGTACCTGAAGTAAACATTTTACTTTACTACAATATTTGATACTGACATCACTAACATCGCAGTACTGCAGTCAAATACGCCAAGTTTGAGTCAATTTTTTTTTTTTCTTAGGTGTGCTCATAATGTACATTTTGATCTTTACACCTACAATTTCCAGTGTTGTTAAAATTGTGATGACTTTGTCTCTCTGTTCTGGACAAATGTTAATTACATCCCAATGTTGAAAAACTCCTAGTCCCAAAGATGTGTTTTAGTGCTCCCAAAACATACTGAATGTTAATAAATTAGGTGATAATATTAATGAACTCTAAGTTGATGTGATTATATCCTTCAGACTTAAAGCAGCAGCGAGTTTGAGTCAGGTTGAGGTTGGTCTGCAGTGTTGTCTTTCCAGAATAGGACCTCCTTAAAAGGCCTGTGAAACATGGCTACTATATAGTGAGTCAGAGAGGAGAGGAGACCACACACACACACACACACACACACACACACACACACACACACACACACACACACACACACACTGAACGTGAGGCCCAGCACCTCCCTAGCTCACTATAATTCTGTCTAGTTGTGAATTCATAGTAATGAATTTCGGAGACCGTGGGTAGCCATGCTGCCTCACAGCTCCAGGGTTCCCGGTTTGATCCTGAGCTCGGGTTACTGTCTGCATGGAGTTTCACATATTCTCCCATATGGGTTTCTTCTAGGTTCTCCAGTTTCCTCCCATCTCCCAAAAACATGCCAGAAGGTGAATGTGTATGTACATGGTGCCCTAAGATGGACTGGCATCCCATACAAGGGTGTATTCCCTCCTCATGCCCAGTGTTTCCGGGATAAGCTCCGAATCCACCATGATCCTGATCAGGATAAAGCAGTTACTGAAGAGTAGTGAATGAATGAATACTGAAGGACATTAGAATGAACTTTCAGTGTCTTCAGTTTCAGTAACATGACCAGTAAGCGGAAGACTTCGCCAGTCAATGGGTCATGTATTTTCTCTGACTTTTATTAAATGTCTTTTTATTAAGACATTAAAGCTGCTCTCAATGATAAAAAAGAGGGCTTTTAGGACTGGTGATAGGGAGGAAGCTAAGAGGGCTCAAAGACTGCTTTCTGTCAAGATAAGAGAGGGGAAGGAGAAGTACAGGAGGAAATTGGAAAATAGCCTGTTTAAGCAATTTCCCCCTGGGATTAATAAAGTTCTTTGAATCTTGAATCTTGAATTACCAGAAATATTACCAGCAGTAGTAAATGTAAACAAATGAAAATGTTTATTAATATATTGTTTTGCATTATTAACCCCAAAGTATTACTCACATATAATTCAGTAACTGTAGTGAAACTAATAGGAAAATGTGAGGAGTGTTTCTGTAAATCTGGACCCACCTATACATCCCGAGAGTGGAAAGCTTAAGAAATTCCCATGTCCTTTTATACAGTATGTAGCTCTAAACAATGAATTCCCAAGCTCTTACACACACACACACACACGTACACACATAATCTATATTTATTCCCAATAAATGAACATAGGAAAGGGTAACCCAGTGACATCCTATGACACAAAGTCAGTTATAAACAGAGGGAATTGCTTCTTGGCCAGGCCAATCACGTCATGCCTGTGCTTAAGGCTCAGAGAAGTCGAGGTGTGTTTATCATAGGCCAGGCCTGTGTTTTTGTTGGGGAACCCCTGAGAGAGAAAAGCGCTGCCAAAACCTGTGTATAAATGGGGAGGGAACACAGACGAGCAGGAAAACGGCTGCCGATTAACAGCTTGCAGTTGTTTTATATTGCGCCGTCTCTTATACACAATGTATTCTTCAATATCAGGTGTTTATTTATTATATGCAATACCGTGTACTACTACAAGGCATCTTAAATCCAATCCACTAACCATTTTTAAATCCTTTAATGATTTATTCTACTCAATTATGAGTAATGCCAGCCAGCCAGCCAATCAGAAACAAGCACGAGATTTCCAAGATGGTGGCACGGTGGCACGCAGCGGCCACTTCGAGTCCAGAAATATGGTGCATATTACCTGTAGTCCATAATAATTAGGAAACTTTTACCAGGGAGGTGCATCGAAAGTACTGGTGAACATGTCCATCATCGCCTACTTTTGTTGAACAGCGGAAACCAACAAAAAGCTCAGGAGAAATAAATGATGGACTGCAGGAAGAGCTTGTATTTTTTCTGGGCATACAAATAATTACATAATTCATGTATATTATATTGTAAAACTTCTTCTTCTTTTGGCTTTTCCCTTCAGGGGTCGCCGCAGCTCTCTACCTATCCCTATCTTCTGCATCTTCATATTATATTGTAAAACAATCACTAAAATAGGTTGGTGTAGCAGGCAACGTTGCCCCCTCACAGCTCCAGGGTAAGATCCTAAGCTCTGGGGATTATTAGAAGTTTTGAATGTTCTCCCCTGTGTCCGTATGGGTTTCCTCAGGGTCCTCCAGTTTCCTCCCACTTCCCAAAAACATCCCAGTAGGTGTATTGACAAACTCAAAGTTCACTCAAAGAACGCAACACTTCTACTCCATCCCTGGAGTATACACTGAGTATCACACACCCTAGCTTGATCATAAACGTTTTGGACATATCTGTAAAATCAGAAGATCTGCTCCTACAGATTATCATTCCTACTTATAGTACGAAGTGTGATTATTTCTATAAACGTGGTTTCCTAAGAAGGTCACTGATGATGATGATGTGGCCTATATTAATACTAACAGTAATGGTGCAAAATCATTTCATGATCTAACATCATTATGGATGTTAACTGCAATTAGAAATTTTAATACTTTCTATAGAATACATTTTACATACATTTTTTTTTTATAGTAGATGTGATATAAGTATACAGGAAAGTTTTGTCGCCTAACACATTAGACCTTATACACAGATATCCTAAGGACAAAAATGGCACCATGTTGGAAAAAAAAAATGACCCATCTCTGAAATGTACAAAAAAAACAGGTTGCAGGTTTGCAGTAAGAATGCACATAGACACATACATATATAGAAGATATAAAATTATATCATTCTGTAAACAGGTAGCCAGTTTGCACAGATGATTTTAGCTGTCCATGTGTAGACAGGAAGGATCAGTAACTTTGAAACAGTAGGAGACACTTAGTGGTAAGATTCTGAAAATGTAATGCTGCCTGTCATTGAAAAGTTCTCCTAGTGCAAACGAATAAATAATATCACAATACAGCAATTCGGACCTCTGATCTAAAAGCTCATTTTTGTTTTCATCTACGTTTAATATTAGCTTCCAAATCTGTTTTCTTACAACACGAAAAAGTGATTGTAGTTTTTCCCCCTACCCAATTATTCAGGTGGCCTTCGATGTAATAACCACAGCATTCATAACACATCATGATCGCTTGTGGTTTTCATCCTTCTAAAACGCTAGGACCTCTGGACATGCCTGTCATATAGAGATATACCTACTGCATGTCGTTTAGCTTAGCTTCATACTGATTGTACTAAGAGGCACAGTGCTGAGTGTCAGACAGAGCTGTTACGTAAAGCTCCATGGGTCCGAGTGGTGCTGCAAGTTGTAGTCCTGAAGTTTAATCTGATCTTGGATCTGGTTAATCAGGACCTGAGAGAGGAGGATTCCCACCAGCTGCGAGAGAAGCGAACACTGAATTAGATTTTAAAACCAGATGATATAAATGTAAAGCTTCGCATTTTCTTTTCTTATAATAAATATTGTGTTAAAATGTATGCTTTGGATTGGTGCCTTTTTGTTCATTTTCTCCATTCAAAAACCACAGGGGATGCAAACTTTTGCATTCAACTGTCCCTTGTTATTTAAAAACCAAGTAGAACTCGACACCAACAGCACTACAAGTGCAACAAGTCTAGTCCTTCTTATTAGTAATATGTACGCCTGAACCGCCTTTAAAATGTACTTCAAACAGGAAGGAAGCTAAGGAAGAAAAACTATTTCAGACCTGTGACCTTGCTGTGACCTTGACCCTGTTTGGATCAATTCCAAAATCTAATCATCTGCTGGTTACAGTGATAATTCCATATAAATCCTATAAACAATTTATCACTCGTTCTTGAGATATAACGCTAAAGAAAATCTCGGTTGGATGGATGGATGGACAACCTGAAAACATGTAGTGGCGGAGGCATAAAAACATTAATGCTACCTACAAAACCGGAAGCATGAGAGTACCACTGTTGATACCGTAGCTAGTTAGCTAATTACCATAACTGGACTATTTGCTGTAATTTACAGAATCAAACACTTGGGGGCGTGGTGTTATAGAAAAATAATCAGCATTGGGGTGGTTACTATTACCACCCTGAACCGGTATAACAGCACGTCCAATGATTACAGTTATATAATTTATTGATGAACGACAAGTTTTTATCCATTTACAAGTACATTTAATCCAAAACACGTTAGCTTCTTCTATCACTTACATTATCGCAGTTATACAGACTTGTTTCCTCACCAGCCTCTCTTTTTTATCTCTCGTGAAGTTAATAAGAATAAACTGATATTGCAACAAGAAAAGCTAGATTATGTTATTTATCAAATAATTTAATGGAAGAATCAAGTTATTACTATGCTCTATCATCAACAAACTCACTGTTAGCTTATTATGTTTGTGCTTATTTATAGTGTCTCTGTGGTTCAATTAGAAATTCGGCCACATAGAACCTAAAGAAATTCAGTCAGATATGTTTTGCTTGTACTTGTACAAAACATATCTGATTCAAAACGCTTAGTCAAGTCCATATGGAGTCAGGATACAATCAGAGGTTATTCTATTACAAATGTTGCATTGATCTTATAAATGCCTTCAACATCCCTACGAGAAATGCTTTGTTGTCTTGTCTCTTTTTGTGTGCGTCGGTAGCCTCGTACCTGAGGGATGGCGAGGCCCAGCGCTATGCCTCCCAGCAGAAACAGGTTGCTGTGGATCCAGTTGACGAGTTTGTCAATGCAGCCACTGGTGTTGATGAAAGCGCTGGCCTTCATCATCTCCAGCTTCTGCATGCCATGTCCACACATAGTGTTTATTAGAGCCTGTGACAAGGCAGGGAGTAGAAGGAAACGAACACCTGATGATTATATACATGCGTACATCTCACACTCGCCGGCCACTTTAATAGGAACACCTGTACGCCTGCATTCATGCAGTTATCCAGTCAGATAAGGAAAACATCGCCTGGTCTTTTTCCCAATCATCAGCTGCCTGGTTTCAGTGAGTCTGTATCCACTTTAGCCTCCTGTTCTGGAGCTGGATGTGGTCCTCCGCTGTTGTAGCCAATCCACCTAAAGACTTATGCATTCTGTAATGCCTTTCTGCTCACCACAGTGGTAAAGAGTGGTCATTTGAATTACCATAACCTTCTACTAAGTCTGGCCATTCTCCTCTCATCAACAAGGCGTTTCTGCCCACATACTACCACTCACTGGGTGTTTCTTGTTGTGGGTGAAATTCCATGGAGATTTTCTGAAGTATTCAAACCAACCCATCTGGCACCAACAACCATGCCATGCCATGCCAAGTCACTAAAATCACATATTTCCCCATTCTGATGTTTGATGTGAACATGGACTAAAGCTCTTCATTTCTATCTACATGATTTTATGCATCACGCTGCTGCCACACGATCGGTTGATTGGATAATTGCAGGTGCACGGGTGATCCTAATAAAGTAGATGGCGAGTGTATGTACATATATGAAAAAAAATGATCCTGGTTTTTAGGAGAACAAATGAAAGAGGTACCACTGAGACAGCAGGTGTATTAATATCCAAGCTCAAAAGTTTGTATCACTGTTAATAGGCTCTAGTAAATTTATTTAAATGTGTCTTACTAAGGTGTCTAATGATTATAAATAATGAGTATTATTAAAAGCATGTTTAAACAGACTCAAACTCTAAAGCATTTGCCAATTGACCTCAGTTAACTGAAATCTTAACTTAGGAGTCTGAAAGGTTTTCAAAAGACCTGCAACCAAAAATATCGAGACGAAGTAGGTGATAAAAGATACCAAAGTGTTTATAAGTGCCACTGACCACACAGAATAACTTTTAAATGAATTTTAAATAAATGAAGCACAGACATAAATACACAACCAAGAAGTAGAAGAAAAAAAGTAATAAATAAATAAATAAATAAATCAAATAAAAAACAAAGAGAAGGAGACCCGAAAAAGTCTTTAGTATCAGACAGAGTAAAAGTCCACTTCTGTATCACGTTCACTGTTAATACCTTAACACTTTTGACCATTTTTGTTACTTGTGATAATAAAGGAACATCAACATCATCTTGGTTAAATAATATCATTTTGGAAATGAGGGTCTGGTGATGGTTTAATCATCAGAAACTATTATGTCCTACTAAAAATAGGTTTTCTATAATATTTACAATTTATTCATTTTTGGAGTGCGAGTTTTTTGCTGGAATTTCGGCCTTGCACCCTTATCTCCAGACTTAAGGTCTTAGTTGTTAAGTCTTTTTCCTCACCTCGTCTTTAGAGATGAGGCAGCAGGAGAAGGGCACGGCACAGCGCTCTCTGCTCGGGTTCTCCTCCGTGCAGTTGAAATAGATGTTCTGTGACCAGTCCATGAAGGAAATACCACCACAGCAGGCAAACTAGTACATAACAGGAGAATGTCCTCATTGAAATAGCTACGTCAGAACAACACAATAATACATTATGTGCATAATAAGAAAAAATAACAAAAAAGCCCCCAAAGAACTAAGGAACCTCTTTTTGTCCAAAGTCAATGAGGTTCTGCAGGTCCATATCATCTCTGTAATGCTTGATTGCATTGTTGACCATTTCGGTCACTTTATAGCGCACCTGGAAAAGCACAAGACTCCAGTTAGGAACTCTTATATGAGTTTAGTTTTAAAAACACTGATTGAATTCATCATTTACCCTCCACATCAATATTGTAGCCAAATACAATATGACCAGCAGGGGGCGCATTGCTTCCTGTTCAGATTTATTTAGGGGCTTTTCTTACTTTCTTTTAAATATCTAGGAAATGTTTATACATGAGTAATACTTTGATATACATATGCACATTGGTGTCCAGAGATTGAATGTCATGATGCTGAAGATTTACAGAGCTGCCGAGGTGACATGGTGGTTATTTTTAATAAAACAAACATAATAATACATACACTGAGGCCAGGAGTAAAGCTTCTAATAGCCAAGAATTAAGTTTCTTGTGGCCATGAATTAATATAGACCAGGAAATCATTTTCTGGCCACAAAGGACTTAACACATGGTAATTATTGTGCATTAAAATGAAAAGACACAAAGAAAGTGAATTAGATCATTGTGTTCAGAGGAACATGAGCATAGAGCTGACTGATAATGTTACACTTTAATCTTGGAATTATGCATAAAAACAGGCCACAAGACAAGTTAGGCCACATCACCTTAAGTGAATTCTCAAAGCAAATAGACTTTTTCACCACTCGAAGCCAGACATTCAGTATCATGTTCTGCAACATATTAAATTACACAATTCATGGCCACAACTTTGGCGTCTTGTGGTGACAAGATAATAATTCATGACCATGAGATGCTTTCTGGCCTCAAAATATTAATTCATAGCCACAGCCAATAACAAAATAACTGTCAGCTCAACGGCTTTGTATGATCTGTTTAAGTTAGTTAAATTTACCTTGTCTGAAAAGACAAAACCTAAAATTCCAGCAACCAACTGCAGCAAAAAGATGACAGTCAAGCAGATGCAGAACTGCAGGCAAGGACAAACATGGTTTATCATCAGGACAGATGTTCACACTGTATTTTTCTCTCAAAGCTGTGCTAAAACCTCATCACACTCTGCACTGAAAATATTTTTCCTCCCTACAACTTTTACTGGTTATTTATTCATCTAATATCTGCTATCTAATATAGACATGCAGCTCATTTTCTGGTACAAGGACGGTTAAAATTATTTTTAATGTTTTATTTTTTGCTTTCATTACTGGGGTTGGTATTTTTGTGGCAGTCTTTCCATCCATCCATCCATCGCTCTCTCTTTCTATACACATACACATACACACATATACATATACATACACACACACACACACACATATATATATATATATACACACATACATACATACATATATATTGTGGGGGGGTGTTTGGGGCATGGGGTGATAAGGGGGCTAGGGGGCTAGGGAATAGTGTAATTTTGAAATGGCCTACACTGCCCTCCAAAAGTTTGGAAACGCCTGAACAAAATAGGGTTTTTGGGCAATATCAGCATAAATCCTCTTTAGTTAGTGACCATTTTGCATTGATAATAAGGGACAACACAAACTATGAAAACATATTTTATTAAATAAAAAGTTTATGAACATAAACATGAACATAACATAGAAAAATACTCAAATTT
>CM040992.1:5107068-5143828 GCA_022985145.1 Pangasius djambal
TCTTTGGGCAATCCTCCAGGAGGCTTGGAGTAATATATCAAGTCAATGTTTGAATAAACTGACTGCTCGGATGCCTAGTGTTGTCCCTTATTATCAATGCAAAATGGTCACTAACTAAAGAGGATTTATGCTGATATTGCCCAAAAACCCTATTTTGTTCAGGCGTTTCCAAACTTTTGGAGGGCAGTGTATATAGTGATTGCCGTGAAAAAAACCTGGCTGCAAAAAGTAAAATTAACTTACAAAATCAGCTGAGCCTGAGTTTAGTCAGCATTCGCCGACACACTAAACTAAACCAAATCTGTTTTGCTGTGGATCTAAAACTGACCGTCTGCAGGAGGCAGATGTTCTCTCGGAGTGAACCCACACAGCCGCAGAACGTGAGGAGAAACATGAGAACTCCGACAATCAGCAGCAGGATGGAGGGGTCCACCGTCAAACAGGCCATCGCCGTCTCTATACACCAGAAAGAGAGATGCTAGCAGTAGGTTGTAGCTTAGACTCATTTAACAGGATCAGAAACGTATACAGGAAGTAAACAAACACTGAAACGGACACTGCCTGCTATTGGGAAAATCATCTCACCGTGTTTACTTATTCTGGCGTACACACCAATGGCCATCAGCACCACTGAGATAATCTAATGGAAGAGAGACAGGACAATATTAGTCAGATCATCAAGTTGGTGATTCAGTCCAAATTCCTGTGCAATGAGAAAATAAGTGTTTCAGAATAAATATTAAAAAAAAAAAAGACCCTGCAGCCAAGAGCGGTTACGGGAACTAAGTGCAACGTGATCAGATTTACATTTGATTAAAATACACCTATTAGTTTTACACTTTTAGAGCCGTTAAAGGGGATTACTGCACAAGTAGGTACCTAGAACAAAACATTTAAACACATTAATCATCAGTAAGGCTTAGAGAGTATGTTTAAATAGTGCGGGAAAATCCTTTTAAGGTCATTTTTAAGTGAGTCCTTCTTGGGAATCGATGTTCATGTAGTGAGATCTGTTTAGCTCGATTCATCATGCAACAGCATCAGTATGAAACCACATCCTTTAGAATGTAGGCTATAGGTGTGATTGTGTGATTTCAGTGGTTGTTTATGCTTCACTTCACATGCAAAAAAATTAGAGACGAAGCAGCAAAATGAGCACAATCAAATTTTTTACATACCTCTGATGACAGCTGGTGTGGATTAAAACAGTTGCTAAAACAGAACCCCTGTCTATCACAGCGACACTAGCCAATCGTGAGCATCTGTGAGCTCATGTATGTGGAAGAGGGTAGATAACACTCTTGTCTGAGTGTGTTACACTGCCCTGTAAAGCAGCATGAGCATGTCAAAAAAAATAATAGAAAATAAAAAAATAGTACTTCAGAAATGTGGGATAATTCACATTAGATGCATTTCTATGATTTTTTCAATATAAACTGTTAAAAAAAATTCTGTTTTTACATTTTCTTATGCTATTAATGGCAGTCATGCTTGAATTTTACAAACAATTTAAATTCACACTGCCTCAATTCACAAACTGTGTTATGCTTCGTCTCTATTTTTTTTACTCATGTAAAATGACTGATGAAAATACAGTTTTAATTTATACCAACAAGGCATTCAGTGTGTTCCACAGATATTCCTTTATTATCACAAGTAACAATGGCCACCTTTGGCCTTAATAACTGCCTCAAATCCTCTGAGCAGTTATTGTTCTGTAGATTTTGCTTTGTTTTGGATTGCTGTCCCACTGCAGGATACACCCACATTTCTATGATGTCTTTGGTGGATAATTTCGAAATAGAGTTTATATTCCCACCCTCCCCACATGCACCGAGAAGCCATGGGGGTATATACTTTTGCACTGAACTGTAGACATACAGAGCGTGAAGATAAACTCTCCTGCTATTGTTGGCTGCTCTTCTAAAACCATTGTCAGTTATTTCCCAATCTGGTTCAGAGGTCACAGCGAGAGTGATCCAGTTTAATAGTAATGGCACCATTGTAACGTTTCATTGAAGTTTCCTGCACAAGACCTGCACTGGCCGCTCCCTTAAAAAGATGATTCACATTATGCAAACTCTTGCAATACCTGTTTGAACACATCAGCTGTGTCTTTACTAGCCTACGCGGTTACATTTTTTAAACTCAACAAAGATGTCCTGACCTTTAGGGTCTTAGTGATACTCAAGGATAACTAGGAAAAGACAAATCCACCTTTTCAGTTTCTCCACTGCCCCACTGTCTCGTACCAGGTTTTTACTGAGCTGTGTTATAATGGCAGCTCGCTCAGATTCGGCTGTCCTCATTCCCCATGTTTCATTGAATCAGTTTGATGTTTGCGTATTTTCTTGATTAAAAAAAGAAGTGAGGTGTCATATCCGTACTGCATGACGTTTGGATTCAGGGTTAGAGAATAAAATCCAGACACTGAGCTGAGCACTTGGGGGTTAAAAAGACTTGCTCAAGCTCTGTCCTGAGATTCCCAACACCAGCGGCAGCTCGCCTGTAGGAGCAAGTGGGGCAGAGCCCAAACAATTATTCGTGACTCCTTACATTTTAAATTCAGCTGAAATACTAGTTAGCAATGATTTAAAAAAATTTTGCTATGTTACAGATATAACTTGATGTTAGATTGATTTGGATAGCTTTCCAGATAGAGTTATTATTAAGCTCTAATAGAGGTCCATCGGGGCAGGAATCACGCTGCCTCATGCTCGCTCTATCACTCTTTTATTTATAGGTGGCGGAGAGGCAGCGGACAGGAAAGTTAATCAGTTAAATTACCACTTTGTCATGTTTGTCTGGCAACTTGTCTGGGACTTTCTTTCAAAAGTTACATTTCTTTCCAAGTTACAGTTCTTTCCATCAAGAGCAAGACAAAAACAAATGGACTCAAATGCCTTGGAGAATAAATAGGTTTTCAAATTGGATTTAAAAATTTTAATCCAAAATTGATCAGCAACTAGAAACCATCATAATGGCACCTACTGCATATGAAATTATAACGACTGATTTCAATAAAGCTGTGACAGAAAAATTTGCTCATCTGAAAGATCAACAAGCTAAATTTCTTTAAAAAAAAAAATAAAAATGAGGCAAACAGTGAGGTGGCAATGTTATGTGAGAGATGTTAAGTTTTGTAATGTTTGTGATGTAGTTTTGTTGTCTATGCTGGGGCGCTGGCTTTTAGAGCAGACTATACGTATATCTGTGTTCTCTTGGTGAACATTAGTGTACACTGTTAGCTTGTTCAAGTCTTGCTGACTTTCAACTTTCTTATGTTGTTACTCTAAAAATTCATTAGACAGTAGCCTATAGCCAAGTCAGTTCTATGGTTACAATCAGCTTCTACCAAAGACTTTTCCCACTGAACTTTTATATGCTGTACAGAATTACACTAAAGCTGGCATCACAACCATCACAGGTTTAAATTCATAGGTTCAAGGTTCATAGAATTTTTCAATTCCTAAACCACTTATAAAGAGGCAAAATGCTTAATTAATGAAGGGAAATCCATTTTCTAGCTCACTGGCTTAATTTGACAGTGAGCTTTTATTGCACAAATGTGTGAGTACTAAAAGTCAAATTAAGAATGTAACTTTATTTAAGTGCATCTAAGTACAAATGGCTTTGACCTGGAAAAAATAACAGCACACAGAGCAACAATTCTCAAAGTATTCACATTTCACTTCACCCAGGTTCCTCAGTACAAAGCGGTGCTTACAGATTCACAGTATCGGTTTACCTCGGCGTTTATTTCACTGAAACCTCACAGTGCGCTCTCTGAGAAGAAAATCGACCAAACACAAGATGAAACACACTCACTCTTATCTCCACAGTGATTTCACACACTTTAATCTGTGTCTAAACACATCCCCGGGGTGTGTTGATGCTTCAGTATTGTTCTGTAATCAGAGACTTTCGACTTCCTACATTTCAAAAGACAATTCTCTTCTTTCTACTCACAACATGTCGCTATAATCATATATTTCTAAAGTCTTCAGATGACTTCTTATCTAAACGTTAAACCTAAATATCAGATCTAAATTCGAATCTAAAATTTACAAGCGAGAATAAGACCTAATACCCATCACTGTAATCTATCTGCTGCTGCGTCCTCTTTGTCTTTATCACAGCAGCTTGTATTGTGACAAATAGCTATTAGCATTCAGCTAGTTTGTGTGGTCAGAGTTATTAACACGCTAGCTAATGTGAGAGAATGAAGGAGGAATAAAGCTGTTAGCTAGCCTTGGTCAAAGGGGCACTAATTTACCATCAGTAATTAAGATCAGGTTTTTAACTGAATCTTCCTTGTAGATTTACTTTCATACTTCAATGTAAAAGATTATACTTTAACTTGAGTCATGAGTTTGAAGCCATACTTCAACTTTTATCAGAGCATTTGACCTGTTCATTTAGCTCGATGAATAGTTACACTCGAGTACAGAATTTTATACAATTTTCCTGGCTGTAGTTGACTGTACTTTGTTTTTTTTATACAATTTGTCTTCAGTGTTAAATATTTAGAAACACTGTTTAGTTATGCACAGTGTTGTGTGTGCGCAAGGTTTCTTCATGACTCAGAGTCCTGAAGATTTAGACTTAAGCAAGTTAAGACTCGCCATGTTTCCAAAAGTCTACATACCATTATACAACTTAGTTATTTTATGGCTGCAACTCATTCAAAATACAATTAATGCTTTATATTTGCTTTAAAAAAAAACCTCAGATTAACTTCAGTTTGTCTCTCTGTTTGTCGGTCTCTCCCATTCCTTTAATACATGTCAGTTTGTGTTATAAAAGCATGAGCCAGGTGAAGTGTCTCATTCCCCTGACATCATGCTGCACCACCTCAACATTCCTCCAAGAAGTCACGCTATTGTGGAAATACTCTAACCTTTATTCATGAGGAGACATCGGAGGCCTACAGTAACAAGCACTAACAAGTGTTAACTTTGCAGCAATGGATAAATTCTTCTCTTTCTATTTTTAAAGGCCAATCATACTGAAAAAATGCTCATTTTGATCATACAGATCTGCATGAAAGTCACATTGTTCATTTAAAACAGTATTACAGAGCTGCTCTGTAATCTGACATGTTGGCTATTTCTCACTATACAACAGTTAGCGCCGGTCCACTAATCTGATTGGTCGAGCAGCGTTCCAAGAGTGCTTATATTTCCTATAACCACACTGGGATGTTTCACTGTGTGTATCACTCCGCTCCTCTGTGTTCAGTATGTAGAATTCCACTTCCTAGTTCAAAACAGTTACTACAGTAGAGTTAGTGACATCAGTGGACGTGACAAATGCTGATTTTCAGGAATATAACTTTTGACTTAAAATAAGAAAGCTCGTCAGATGAAGATGAAAAGGAAGAAGGGAAGCCGATTTCACAGGAAGCACCTTTAACGGGAGGGTACAAGTCAACGTGAACTAGCTAGCTAGCTAGCCGATGTGCTATAAAGTGAGCGTAGCTTCTTTAGGATCTGTTTTTGGTAGCAGAGCAAAAATAAACAAAAAATTTGGTCATATTGTGTCCTGAAATGTCACTTACTCGATATTAATTTCTTGTTTATAGAACGGTTGTACAAAACCAATATCGCACTTGCAATCCTGCAGGTTATACTGAACATCGACACGGCTGTGATTAGCTACGGCTGAATCACAGCTAACATCTCCAGGACAGAGGAGTTCGCACTTTGTGATTTCTTGGTAACATGACAAGCTGCGATTATTTGTCTGTTCAAGAAAGAGAAAAAAAAATAGAGCCTGGTGAGGAAACGACTGTTTATAGCTGCTATGGTGTAAGTGATATCTTGTTTCATGGACGTTCCACAACATTAATGTAAGTGAAAATGGATAAAATGTAAAACACGTCATTCTTTAATAAATAAAAATGGCGGGTATTGGCATGGTGCTGTGGTATAAAAGGAATAAGGAATGTTGTTATAGGAAAATAATCAATGACGGGGTGGTGTGATGACCCATTATGGGTTCTACTTGTACACTGATTGTTTTTATTCAGGATTCAGGGGTATTTTTAAGTAGTAAGCAGCAATCAGGAGTAAAAATTAACAAATCTATAGTTCTGCAATGGAACATTTTAAAGTGAGAATACTTCAGCAGAAAAAAAAGTAACAACTGTGTAACTTATTTTTGTTGTTTGTATGTTTTTTTTTTTTTTTTTTACATTGTGGGTGCCTGATAGTGTTTTCGAGGAGGCATGAATCATTTGCGAACTCCTGTAGAATGAAAAGTACAGCACGGGGCCCCAGTTTCCCTCCCAAAAAACAGTGTGTTGCACTTTTTGCATATGAATAAATGAGTCCTGTCGCTTAGCAACAGCAACAAGCTTTCAAAAGGTTGCAAAAGCGGCTCAGGAGTTTAAAAAAAACAACAAAAAGAAAGAGGTTTGTCATTGGATCCTGCTGTAACCTCATTAAAATTCGAATGAGATAAACTAATAAGTTAAACTTTGCTGTGATATAGTGCGTTAAAAATGACAAACAACACCCCCCCTGTAAACTTGGCACTCCTTTTTTTTTTTTTTTAAATGAATATAATTATATCACACTGCCTGTTATCAATATTTCAGTTTCATTGGTGAGATTTACACAGCAGGATGCAGCAAGCTTGTGTCTTGTGTCTGGTTTATCTTTACTTTCAACCTTCAGAAATGGAAAAGCAAACACTATTAAACTACAGCACAATCCATTCAAAAGAAAACATACTATTTACACCATAGTGTTTATATTAAAAGTTATATATAAGCTTTAGATTAATGCACTTGTTCTAATAGGTTATTGTTTCTATAGTAACAACTTACACAGACACTTGTAAGGCAGAAGCTCCATATACACTATACAGCCAAAAGTATGTGGACACCTGACCATCACACTCCTGTGCTTGTTGAACATCTCATTCCAGATTTAGTCCTTCTTTGCTGTTATAATAAGCTCCACTCTTCTGGGAAGCTTTCCACTAGACGTTGGAGCGTGGCTGTGGGGATTTGTGTTCATTCAGCTACAAGAGCATTAGTGAGATCAGGCGCTGATGTTGGGATGTCAAGGAGGTCTGGGGTGCAGTCGGTGTTCCAGTTCATCCCAAAGGTGTTCAGTGGGGTTGAGGTCAGGGCTCTGTGCAGGACACTCGAGTTCTTCCACTCCAACCTGAACACGCCATGTCTTCATGGAGCTCGCTTTGTGCACAGGGGCGTCGTCATGCTGGAACAGGTTCGAGTTCCAGTGAAGGGAAATTGTACAGCTACAGCATACAAAGACATTCTATACGATTGTGTGCTTCCAACTTTATGGGAACAGTTTGGGCAAGAACCACATATGGGCATAATGGACAGGTGAACATATACAGTACTTTTGGCCATACAGTGTATATGGATTAAAAAAACCTACGTAATTGTTGATATAGTGAAGTTTTTTTGTGCGGGAACATTTATCGAACATTTATGGAAGGAGTTTCCAGTGTCAGTGGTGTAACAGTCAGAGGTAAAGCTGTAACTAAGTTTTCTGCCGTGGGAAAGCCTTCAGGACAGAGTAGGTCGAGCTTTGCAGTTTCTTAGTAATAAGTTCAATTTTTTTTTGTCTTATTAACTTTACGAGAGAGAAAAAAAGAGAGACCGGTGAGGGAAGGACTTTTTACAGCTGCTATTAGTGATAACAGAAACTAATAATTACTATAAAATGGATAAAACTTACAATGTGTCATTCTTTAATTAATAAGAAAAATGTAATTGTTGTTGGAGTGCTGTAAAACACTTTGGGACATGCTGTTATAGGAAAATAATCTACTTCAGGGTGATAACAGTATCTCCACTTCACGTCAGGCTGCATCACACAACCCTGTAGTTGATTATTTTCCTATAATAGCATGCCCTCAGGTTTTTCCTTCTTACATAACTACAAAAAAAATATGCTGTGGTATAAGAGGAATAAAACACTTCAGGAAAATAATACAGGAACACTGTAGGAAAATAATCAGCTTTGGGGTAGCAACATTGCACCACCCTGTTGTTGATTATTTTCCCATCCTGTTGTGTTTTACTGCTTGCTTAATGCAGTATGGCAGTATAGTTGAGTTAATAATCTTGGGAGATTGTCTCAATATCAATGCTACGTCACATTATTTAGGCTGGCTATCTAATTACTTAGGTTCTTTAGTGTTTTTCTTGGTACATGCCGAGATATTTGAAGCTGCCATCCCTCTATAATTTACTTTTCCACGTTTACGCCTGAGGTTTGGACAGTTAATGCAAGAACATCTGTGAAGCGTAACACAGCAAGCATGTTTCGGGTGTTATTAAGCCATCTGCATTTTTCCTAAGGGCACACAAACTGTAAAACTTTGCAAAATATCAGACAGGATTATATAATTGCAGCTACACACGGACATGCACTTATGAAATATCTTCCTACTGCACCATTACTGATTCTATAACAAATACAGTATACATGACATCACATATATAACAGTAACATTTACTTTTCGGTGTTGCTTTAATTGTGTGTCAATCTTGAAATCAGATTCTGCGTTAATAGGCTCTAATCTCTGAAACTTGTTCAAGTTCTTCACACTACAGATAAAAACAAAATCATATTTTTCACACTAAAGCTGAGAAACAAAATCTAAATTTTCACAGTGAAGGTGAACAAAATCCAAATTATCACACTAACGGTGAAGAAAAACCTCACATTTTTCAATAAAGGTGAAAAAAAATCACATTTTTCACACTAAAGGTGGGGGGGGATCTAATTTTTCACATTACAGATGAAAAAAAAAATCAATTTTTTTTTTTTTATAAACTACTTGTGTAAATTTCACACGACTCATGCGATTATTCCCACATGATGTTCGTGTGTGTTTTCTCTAAGGGCATAATGAAGTCCTAGAGTGTGGTTTACTTCAGTAGCTCTGATTTTTATTCATTTGAACTTCCATTACATTTTTTTTTTTAAAGCTTTCAGAAAAGTTGCACAAATTCCTCCTGTGACTAATCACATGATTGCACATGTCTGTTTTTATGTGGAATTCTCACACGTGGTGCTTTATTTTTCAGGTGATTTACTTTAACATGTAGGACACATTATTTCCCGTGAGAGGTTTACTTCACAAGAAATGCACCTTCATATGATTTTTTTGTTCATGTGTGGTTACATGAGACACACACAATCACAGGAGAAAAACACATGACCACAGGAGAAACGGATGGAAAGTTAAAACTGGTTACTTTGTGGATGAAGTCTAGAACAGATTAATGATCAGCCAAGCAGCCAAACGTTAAAGCAATTCTTTGCAGTCACTTCACAGGAAAAACAAAACCAAGTGCACTAGACTACACTACATGGTTATGAAATCACTGATACAGATGTGAGGGGCAGATGGACAGATTGTGACTCACCCAGAATAGTGTGTTAAAGAAGAAAAGTAAATATTTGACGACGGGACTGACAAAACTGAACTCTTCATCTCTCTGTGCTGCTCCTCTTCTCCCCATGATCAACACTGCAGTCTTGTAGAGAGAGGAAGAGGCTTCTGTCAGGTCCTGAAACTTCACTGTTTAAGAAGAAGTGAGAAATGTGGAACTTGTTCTCAGGGACTTTCAGCCACTGAGGTGTTTCAGGAGCTCACAGACGCGCCTTTGCCCAGAGGCGCACATTTTCCAACTCATTCTGCTCATTCACTGCTGTGTTTCTTATTTCCGGATGTGTGTGTGTGTGTGTGTGTGTGCGCGCGCGCTTGATTGGGCGCTCCTCCTCCTCCTCTGCACATTAGTAAACAGTTAAAATCCTCCTCTACAGTGTTCCTCTTGCCATGTTCTCATTTTCCCGACTATATGAAGCAGGTGGATTTTTGCGCATTTCTGATTTCTAAAAAATGCGGATAAATTTCTTAAAAATAGGAGATCTGGTATCCTCCTACCAGTCTGTAATAATGCAGTCTAACATTATTCTTTCCTCCCAGATTGAGCTCAGGGAATTAGAGTTCCTCATAAAAGAAAAGGATGTGATTTTTAGACCTATGGAAGAAAGTTTTTAAAAACGACATCATCAGCCCTGGTGTTTGATTTCATATGTTGCTTTGGGAGAAATGGTGATTAAATATTTGTGTAATGGCGCCCCCTGTTGATTTCACATTTTCCACACTAAAGGTGAAAAAAAGAAGAAATTTCACACTAAAGGTGAATAAAATCACATTTTTCACCACACTAAATTTGAGAAAAGAAATTCACACTAAAGGTGAATAAAATCAACATTTTTCAAACTAAAGGTGAATAAAATCTAAAAGTGAGAAAAAAAATCAGAATTTTCACACTAAAGGTGAAAAAAATTAAAAATTTCACACTAAAGGTGAGGGGGGAAAGTTTTTGCATTAAAAGTAAATAAAATCATTTTTCACATTAAAGGTGAATAAAATCACATTTTTCACACTAAAATTAAGGAAAACAATCAGAATTTTCACATTAAAGGTGAATAAAATCACATTTTTCACACTAAAGGTGGGAAAAAAAATCTGAGGTATGTGCACTAGTCTAGGAAGTAGTACACCCACCGTCCAGTTTATTAGGAACACCTGTACATTCATGCAGTTATCCAATCAGCCAATCACGTGGCAGCAGCGCGACACATAAAATCATGCAGATACAGGTCAAGTTAATGTTCATATCAAACATCAGAATGAAGAAAAGGTGCGATCTCTGTGAATTAAACCATGGCATGGACGTTGGTGATGAGTTGGTTTGAGGTTTTCAAACAACACAGAATGTTCAGGGTGTTTTAAGTGATTTCAAGCTTCACATGAGGCCGAAGACTTTCCAGGGCTGTGTGAGAGTCAGGTGGCTTTGCTTCTCAGGTCTAATGGAGCTTGGATCAAGTGTGTGTGTGTGTGTGTGTGCGTGTGTGTGTGTGTGAGTGAGTGAATGAGCTCCTTGTTAAATACTTGTCTTTGTGTTGAGCTCCAAAAGCAGCAGCAGCTCATTGTACCTGCTCAGTTTCTCCTCCTCTCTCTCCTTTTCTGCGAGCTCAGGTGCAAAAGGTCATCATGATCCCATTTTAACTACTTCTTGTTTCTTTTGTTGTTGTTTTTTCTTACATTGAGCTGCATGTTAAAATATATGAAAAGTGCTATATTAAATAAAGCAAATAAAGTTTATGATGAGAAGGGGGGAGGGGTGCCAATAATTCTGAGTTGACTGTACATTATTGATGTTATAGGCATGTTTAGATAATATACAGCCTACTGTATAGTACGATAATATGTGCTACCATCTAAACAAGTTACGCCTAATCAATGATGTAGTCAATTCCAAAATTATTGGCACACCCCCCCCCCCCCCTTTTTTTTTTTTACACTCAAACAATTTCAGGCTGTCATTTAAAAAAAAAAAAAGCAGGCAACGCGGACATGTTAACAGGCGGTTTATTAGATAAAAGTTAATACATCTCACACACAGCTGCTTTTGTTTGCATTTCAGTGTAACATTGCCTGAACAGCACAGTGACCTCTACAGAGATTTCTTCATTCCAGGCTCTGAAACAGCAGATAACAAATCAGCCTTTTGGCCTTTGATCACAACACTGCTGTAGTTCAACGTTTTCACTTATGAGCGCATCTTGTTGTTAAATCTTGGAAAAAACGAAGAGCGCGCAGCATATAACTGCTTTCACATTAGCTAAATTTGGACTTTTTTTGGTCCTAAATGCATTTTTTTTTTATTATTATCATTACTAATAGACTTTATGACTGTGTAAACAGTGCAGTCAGTGCTGTTAGTGTTAGGAATGTTCAAGTAACGTGTTAAACTACACAAGTCTGCTAAAACCCTCTCACCAGCTGATGAGCAGCACTCAGACTTGTATAATTCATGCTGTACCGTTTATAACTGTGGAGGATTTGTGCATTTCATGCCTCACTGTTTGAGCACCGGGAGCTCGTTGGGTTTAAAGAAGGCTTGGGACATTCCCATGGCGTAAATATACACTTTGGAATCCACCACAAGTTTCTCCTTCTTCAATAACTCTATAAACAGAGAAAACAAACATATTCAGAAAGAGATCAAACACTTCGGGTGTGCGGGTATAGGGAAATAATCCACAACAGGACGGTGTGATGCGGCCGACAAGGAGCAGAGTTCATTAACAGCATATCATGAAGTGTTTATTCCTCTTATACCACAGTGATCTGCGAACAATTACATTTTTTTAAAATAACTAATAGCTTTTTAACCGTTTATAGTCACATTTAATGTTGTGGAACGTCCACAAGACAAGTTCAAATTAGTTCCTTACATCTCATCAACTAATACATGTTTTGTTTTGTTTTTTGTTAAATAACAACACACCTTTTTAATAATGTTAATTATTATGTAGATGTTTTGCCGTACAGGTCTCTGTGAAGGAGCTGTTTCTATAGAAACGATAACGCATTAATATGAACCTGCGCTTTGCAGCTGGACGTACAGTTCTAAAAAGTTAATCAACACCTTCTGACCAATCAGAATAGAGAATTCAACAGCACTGTAGTATAAACATTTATTAAATAAATACTTTTCACCTCTTGATACGTTTCTTTCAGCTAAAACAGCAGAAAACAAAAAGGCGGTATTGGTTTATTAAAAAAAAGAAAATGGAGGAGCTGCTTATGAATGCTGAGCGCTGTTTTCTTACTGTTGTGTGGCTGAAAACAAAATGGCCGCCTCATCCACCACAATATGCGCAGGCTTTTGTGGTAATAGTCTGTTTTTGTTCTTTTTTTTTTTAGCAGTGTAGGCCCTGTGTGTAAGGATTCTATTACTATTACTTACTTTTTGCCACCTTTTGTGAAAATGAATAACAAAAATCAATATGTGATACATTTTTAGACTAGGTATAGATTGTAACAGATATTTTTTTAAATAAGTAATGATACTCACCATCTATTTTCTTCTGAAATTCATCTAGAGGTAGAAGAATCACATCGACAAATTCTGGGGAAAAAAAAGACAAAATATCATTTAAACGAAAACAAAAACAGAGACGTTTGTGCATTAATATATCTTAAGGATAATAAATTTTACCTCCATCACCTAAAAAAGGATAAAGGAAAAAAGATGAAAGAAATTAGTAAGGAGTAATTAAGCTTTGATGAATTCTGTGTGAGAATGAAAGAATCAATGATCTCGTGAGTAAGGACACTACACTGGAGTCTTACCGAGCTGCTGGGTGGGGTTTATGTTTTCAATATCGTCCCCATTAATGTTGACCATCACAATCTGCGTGCTGCAGTTAGACAGCCCAGGATCGAGACACGTGACTGACAGGATGAGACAGGGAAAGGTGTTCATTTCTGCAGCGTGCACAACTCACACACCACACACTGCATTTTTAATTCCCGTGATCATTTTTCACCTGGCGTGACTCCCACCACCTCTCCCTTGTAGCCCGTCTCCTCCTTCAGCTCTCTGAGTGCAGCCGTCTCAGCGTTCTCGTTATCATCAATCAGACCTAAAAAAAAACACACAGTGTGCCAATCACAGCAAAATAGTCAGTCTTTCGTGACTATAATGACCGCTTACAGTTTCATGGGAAAAGATCTAGAAGTTATTTGATCAGACCTGCAGGAAACTCCAGAGTGTAGCATCCCATCGGTGGCCTGAACTGTTTCACCAACACCACACAGTCCTTATGCAGAGTTCTCTTCAGGATGGCGATGATCCCCACACCTATATTTAAAAAAAAAAAAAACAAGCAACAAAGCTTATCACTACAAACCAATGACAATCACTGTAATAAGATTTCAGCTGATGGCTAACGATCATAGATACAGTTGCAATTAATGATTTAATCATCTTTTCCAGTTGAGTTTATGCTGCTATTTTTAATATAACCTCTCTCAATGTGGCACTTCTGTTTGCCGTATATACTATAAAACAAAAATACTGTATGTACTAATTTAAATAGATTAAACCTAGTAATATACAAATAGATTTCTTAGCATTAAACAATGCACTTCCTGTAAAGATAAATAAATAAATAATGCACTGTATCATAATATTAAATTATATTATGTATCTTGTCATATACAACACATTTTAGTATAAATATTACTGAAAAGTAATAATAGTTTAGAGAGATATTAGTAACAATTAGTAACAATTAATAACAATAGTATAGAAAGAGATTAATAATTCAAATTACAACAGTGCAGTGATTTGGTTATATATTAAAAAAAAAAAAAAAAAGACAAACACTGTAAACACCATAAGTTACATTAAAAAAGCAATACTAATCAATCGATAAGTTACTGTGAGGCTGCAAGCTGTGATTTATCTTACAGCTGATATTAAACAGAGTTAGTTATCAACTAGAGCTGGGCAATATGATGATGATATAATATCGATACTGTGATAAATTGTCTCGATACACTTTCGTACAAGGCTAACGTTGGGGAAAGCATGAGAACTCACCGTCTACATTGGTGTTGCTTGGTCTCGTTGTTCTCTTCACTGACTCCCATATTCTGCAGGAGAGAAGATTACAGTACATACATACATACAGTCAGGTCCGGAAGTATTTGGACAATGACAGAGTTTTTGTGATTTTGCCTTTATACACCACCACAATGGATTTGAAATAAACAATCAAGATGTGATCGAAGTGTAGACTTTCAGCTTTATTTTAAGAGGTTCCACAAAAATATGGCATTTACCATTTAGGATATCACCATATCACACAAAGCGTGTGCAAAGCTGGTAGGAACTTTATCCAAACACACTTGGTTCTATCAAGTACTAGTTTGAAAGGATTGAATACTTACGCACACAGCATATCACAGTTTTAATTGTTTTTAAATATCTACTGACAAATGATTTATTTTGACTTCAGAAATGTACTTTAAGAGCATATTGGGGTGCAATAAATTACTAGCTGGAAAAAAGTATAAGTGTCATTTAATCCAGATGAATCTGGTGACTTTTAAGGGGGTTGAATACTTTTGCAAGGCGCCCAGTAGTTTGTACCTGGTGCTTCCTGATGGATCCACATACGTGGTCTTCTCAAGCTTCACCCACTTTCCAGTCGCTGTAACCTACAGAGGAACACACAGAGAGGTGTGTGTGTGTGTGTGTGTATGTAAGCTGATCAGGGCACAGCTCAACACTTAGATCAGAGTATTAATTATGTCAGTGGCAGTGTTAGTTGATGTTTACCTCCTCTTTGACTACATGAGGCTGTGTGCTGCTTTTCTCAGGACAGCTCATGGTGTCTGTGTGCTATGTAATGTCTTCTGCTTCTGCGCACACACACACACACACACACACACACGTACACACACAAACACAATCACACCAAACAATTATCTCATCTGATGAACAAACTGAATCATCCTCATTAAACACCCTTAATCGGTGAAAGTCCACTACACTTCCGCACTACTTAGGGTTTATTCGACTTCTTTCAGCCCTGCAGAGGATCCGTTTGAACTCGCTAAAATACTTCAAAATACATTCAACTTCTGTGCTGTAAGATATATATAAATATATATATAAACATATATAATAAATGTGAGAATACTGATGTCACTCACGTGTAAGGATCCAAAGTTTTGTCTCAATTTGAAACGGCCACCTACTGGTGTAACCCAAAAACCTCCCCCCTCTCAACCATTACTATTCTTTATTTTATTAACTTTATGCTATATTGTGGATTCTATTCATTATTTATCTCTAACATAACATTCTACATTTTATGTGTATACACAATAACACAAACTGTTGTTTTTTTAGGCACAAAAACAACATAGGAACTGTTGTGTTGGGCTCTTGTTGAGTAGGACTCATTTAATGTTGCACAATTATCCCTGACTGTAAAGCATTATGAAGAAAGAGCAAGTTGCTAATTGTCAGTTCTCGGTTTGGTATCCTTTATTTAAGAAACATACCATTAAAAGGTAAGTATGGAGTGTTGTAATGTTTATAAATCTCTTAACATTTTGTTTTTATTATATTCTGGGAGGGAAAAAAGACTTATTGAAAGTAGCTAGCTAACTTAGCACGCGCTGCTAAAGATGAGTAAGGTGGCTATGATAGGTGAGTGCAGAATGAAGAATTTATTGTATAATATTCATACAAGTTAACAACGATTATAAGCCTGAAATATAAAGGAAAAATGTGCAAGGGAGTAACAGTAACGCTGACTTAAGTTTTTATTTAACCCTTTCATGCTTAAATTATTTTTAAAAACATGTTCAGATCCTTTAGATGTTATTTTTATTGCTTTGCATAACAGAAGAATTTTTGCCTTTTTGTAAATATCAGTTATATTAAAAAGTAAATGAATTGCCCATGTGTAGGAATGCCACGAGTACAAGCAGATAAAACACTGTACCTGAAATAAAAAGATTTATAAAGAGAAACAAAGACATTTCTATACATAAAGTACATTTATTGCTAATAAATGACAGGCAAAACAGTAGTATTGCTTTAAAACCTGTTTGATGATACAAAAATAATTTCAATATAATAGTTAAAATGACATATTTGACATAGAAAAGGAGAAAAAATATTTTACAATTTGAAAGATTCAGCAAAAAAAAAAAATTAAACATCATTTAACGTCAGCTGCTTCCAGAAAGTTTGTAATTATTTAAAAAGAATGAATAAAGTATATCATGATTTCTCGGAAAAGTACAGTGACATAATTTAGCATGATATTGTCATCATTATAGTCATTTCGCCCTAATCTAAAATGTAAAATAAATAAAAAATAAATAAATATATATTCCAATGTGTTTATAAACAAAAATTAACACGCAGGATTAAAGCTGTAGAAAATATCATTTAAAAAAAAAAAAAAAAAAAAAACTATAGCAATATTCTTGATGTACAAAATTGCATGTAGATTTCAGAAGTAAAAAAATTTTTTTTTAATCTTTAAATTAAAAATAATAATAATAAATTTTTTAAAAAAAAGCTAAGATGTTCATTCAAGTCCGGCACAAAAATATGTATTTTTTATTTTATTTTTTAAATTTAAATAGTGATTTTGTGTAGAAAGGGTCCCTGGAGGATTAGTGGTTAGGCCTCTGCGCTCTCACCGCTGCGGCCCGGGTTCGTTTCTCGCCCAGGCACCGGGTTGCACTGGGGTTGCATGTGACTGTCTCAGTACCAGTTCCAAGCCCAGATAAAATTGGGGAGGGTTGCGTCAGGAAGGGCATCCAGCATAAAAAGTGTGCCAAATCAAATATGCGGAGCAGTGATCCGCTGTGGCGACCCCTAACGGGAGCAGTCGAAAGAAAAAAAGGGAGTTTGTGTAGATATTCCAGAGAAATGCTGCACTGAGCAGTTATTCTAGAAAGCAGCAGAAATCAGGTTTACGTGTTATAATAAATTACAGTAAAGGTTTAAACTGATTTGTTGTTATTTACATAAAAAAAAAAACAAATTTCCTTAAACCGACTGGCCATAAGTGTGCGACTGCTTCTGTTGTACTGACTTAGCAAAAATTATAATACAAGTAAAAAAATACATTTTAAATTTGTGTTTTTCCCCCAGCTTGATTTTTCCTCTGCCTCAGAATGTAATCGATTACCTTTTGGACGACGGAACATTAGTGGTTTCTGGAAGGTGAGAGTTCTTATTCTTTAATTAATTCATTAATTAGATCTGTTTGTAATTAGTCCCGATCATTAAGCTGTAGATCATGTTTGCAGCAGCGAAAACAACAGTCAACCTTCACAGAACAATAACAGCGGCTCAGAAGACGAGGACGATGTTCAGGTGGGTGACGTCGGCTTAGAGGTCTTCTCGAAAGAAATATAGAGACACTACACTTCTAAATAGCTGCACGGCATTTATAGAAGTATTTACGGTATTGACACGATTGGGATAATTAACGCTGCTGTAACTCGGCTCTAAATGAATCAAGTTAACATCCTTGGATCAGACGTGCAGCGATGCGCAGCATGATGTGGCGTGGTGAATACAAACCTCAGTCCTGGTGCACACTTCTACTGAGAACCTCTACAAGCATGAGCTCATGTTTAGGGAAATACTAGACTCAGGTTAAAGAAAGCAGAGGAAATAATAATAGATAGATCAAACATGTCTCCGTGTCTGAATGCTCTCTCTCTCTCTTCACCAGTGGTCTGACGATGAGACAACGACAGTCGTCACGGTGAGTGTTACCTCAGCTTGGAATGTGTGTTCTGATAGATTTTGCAATACCAGCATAAGTTTCTAGGACAATTTACACAATTTTATTTCCACCATTCTATGAAAAGGAGCTAGAAAACATCTTTCAATATCTTCTTTTAGTATTCTCCATTTTCTGTGCTTTTTTCCCTCTTGATACTTCATACGTACCGTTATTCAGTGACTGCGTGTATTACATTTTCTTTATTATTTTACAGGCTCCAGAATTCCCAGAATTTAGCTCAGAAGTGCAGGAAGCAATAAATTCTCTCGGTGGACGCGTCTTCCCTAAACTGAACTGGAGTGCACCACGGGTGAGCAGAACACTCACAACGTCTCATCTTAACGTAATGTTACAACAAAACTATACGGTGGTTTGAAAGCAAAAAACACTAGTGATACATCAGAATGACAATTGTTGGTCAAAACACAAATTCAAGACGCACAAAGTGAAACCCAAACGCGCTGTAAAATTCTTGATTGTGATTGGATTGTGAAGGTGTTGATTAATTTTCTCTGACAGTAGTGCAGCTGCACATCGGAGGTTTACATTACTACACTCGTTCTAATAGGTTACCGTTTCTATAGTAACAGCTTACACAGGGTCTTGTGTGGTGGACTCGCTACATACGCTGATTTTTTAATTTTTTTTTTTTAAAAAGTGTGTAATTGTGGATATGATGAAGTTTTCTGTAAGGAGACATCCATTTTATGTTAATGGAAGGAGTCTCCAGCGCCAGTGCTCTGTAACCCTAGTTTGCGTTTTTGCGTTTTGTTTCTTGGTTCCCACGACAAGCTGCATGTTTTTTTTTTTTCTTGTTAAAAAAAGAGAGGCTGGTGAGAGAACGACTGTTTATAGCTGCTATAACGTAAGTGACAACCAGAACTAACCTGTTCCTGTGACTCTAAATGGAAAATAAGCACAACATATTCATTCATTCTTTCATTCATAAATAAAATCCTGTTCGTGTTGGAAAATTGTTGTGAAGTAAGAGGAATAAAACACTTTGGGACAAGCTGTTATAGGAAATGAATCAACGCTGCTGCCAATCCACCCTGTCGCTGATTATTTTCCTATAACGGCACGTCCCACCAAATCTGTTTGCACAGAGAAATCCCAAAAGTAGCGTATTTGCAAGGGATTCTGTTTAATCTGGCAACACTGTGCAAATTCTTGATATGAACTGATATTTTGATTATTTTTTTTTTTTAGCGGTACATGTATGTTGTTGTATTCTGCCATCTTTCCTGATTCATAACCCACGTGTGTTTGTGTTTGCGTTTCCTCTCACGTGTAGGATGCGAACTGGATTGCCCTGAATAGCTCGTTGCAGTGTCAGAGTCTCAGTGACATCTTCCTTCTGTTTAAAAGCTCAGACTTCATCACGCACGATCTCACACAGCCGTAAGTGAACCGCTTTTAGAAATCTTCCTCACACAGACCTGCTCACTGCGTGGTGTTGAACACTCGAAGCTTCTCTTCTCTTCTGTGGCAGGTTCCTTCAGTGCAGCGACGACTCTCCAGACCCTGTTATAAACTATGAGGTGAAGCGCGCGCGCACACACACACACACACACACACACACACACACACACAGAGCACTAATTACATTCACTAAGTGCTTCCTTTATGCTCAGACATTTCCGTTTGTCTGCTCATGTCTAGCTGGTGCTGAGGAAATGGAGCGAGCTCATTCCTGGAGGGGAATTTCGCTGCTTCGTGAAAGAGAACAAGCTGATTGGTATGAAAACGCCACACGATCATGGCGCCATTTCTCTCAAAATCAGGCCATTCGATCATTTCTTTAATATCCGGTTTTCATTTAAATTTCAATTCAAATTTACACCGTATAACCTGACCAGCGTGTCTTTTGAAGATTGAGTGCGTAATGGCTAATGAGTATATTTCTAGAACTTTATTAATAATATACAGTTAAGGGAAAAATAAACCACGACGACTTTGGGATGCTGGAAAACGTACAGCGTTATAAAGCTCTGACACTGGAGACTCCTTCCATAAACGTTAAATAAACGTCACCTTGTAGAAAACTTCACCAAATCAACAATTATACCATTCTCTTCCTTTCAGATTTTAGATGAGGGTTATGTGAAGCGGCTTCCATACAAGTCCCTGTCAATGAGCTGTTACCATAGAAACGATAAGCCGTCACTGTAGAAACTTGGGATCTGCCGACACAAGCATCAGAGCTGCTGTTACGGAAAATTAATCAACACCTTCTGACCATAATTTCATATGATCAATAATCTTTATATAAATATACCTTATAAACCTCAACACTCTTAAAATGTGATGTTTTACTCCGCCTAAAATATTATGACTTCTTATACGTGCAGTATGATTGACTTTTATCCAAGATTTGTATTTTTACATATCGTTTTTAACGTGCTTAACATTTGTAATGTTGTATTAGTGCCTTATGTTGTCATATCATTTATTGAAATTAGATTTTTTGGAAGAGTTGGAGCGAGTTGATCCTACTCATAGATCATGAGCGACAATAAAAAGACTTCGTCACAGGAAGCACCCGTGTATCCTTGATCTAGAAGCATCTCATAAATCCTCTCTCCTCCACGCCTTTTTAACGCACTCGAATTGACGCGTCCTTCCAGATGCCGTTCCTTAAAGATGTAGGACCGCGGAATGAAGGATGCATCAGTTAGGAGTTCGAAGACAGGCGTGGAATGGTTGTGGGCTTTTTAACTGTGCAGTTCACCTCTCAGACAGAAGAGGGTGGTAAAACCTATGAGCGGCTCCTCCGATACGTAATGAGCTACAGTCAGGATCTGATTCGGTACATAAATGCTAACTGGTGCAACTTCTACTTCTGTATTAGTGTGCTAGTATGCTCGATTTTTCTTTCCGAGGAACACGTGATCTTGTGTCTGATCTCGGCTTACAGGAATCTGTCAGAGAGACTACACGCAGCATTACCAGCACATCTCCAAACAGGAAGCGAGTATCTCCTCCTCCATCCAGCAGTTCTTCAGAGAGCACATTCAGCACCAGTTCCCCAACGACGACTGTGAGTCTCCTCCGCTAGACCGCACACACAAATGAGCAACCAAGTGAACGTCTCAGAGTTATGACGCATTCTTATGCTTTCCTTTCTTTTTTTTTTTTCCCCCCTCCAGTTGTCTTGGATGTGTACAGAGACAGCACGGTGAGGGCCGAAATTCTATTACTGTTCTATTATAAACAATATTTATCGTGCTGTGTTTTTAAGGAAAGGGTTCATATTCTGTGCGTAACAGGGACGCGTGTGGCTGATCGACTTTAATCCGTTCGGCGAGGTTACAGACTCGCTGCTGTTCACGTGGGAGGAGTTAACATCTGGAACCAATCTTTCATTACAGGTACCGCGCTAAAAGTTCAATAAGCCCTAAAACCTTTAGCGATGAACGCCTTTTATTGATGAGCTTGTTTGCTGAGATTCTTTACAATGAAGGAAAAAAAGCTGAACTTGGACGCTGATCTGCTTAAAATCTTTTAGCAAGAACACAGTAAACTCTCATTATTGATTTCGAAATAGTTTCGAAAATTATGCTGCTAATGTGGAAGTAGGAAGTAGGAACTAGGAATTACGTCATTTTCAACCTGGTATATACAGCATGCGCCGTTTACTGTTGATGCTGTGAGCAGCCATGCTGATTTGTCACTTGGCTGAGGAGACCTTCTCAAGTTTCCGAACAAGTTTAGGAAGCTCGTAAAACAATTTCATTCTTCGGTCAGAAATACTATAACAGAAAAAAGTAAAAAACGTTTACCAAGTACGCACAGAAATCACAAAAAGTCACCTGAGCGCGGAGACCACGGAGCTGGCGTAAAATACATGATTAGATATTTATAGAAATGCTGCATCTACTTTAAAACGTTCTGTGAACGGCATCCATCGGTTTCTATTTTCTCTTTTTCTTTGTTGGTTCAAATCTCCAGACTGTCTTCACGTGGCATTTCTGCAGTACTACAGTTCTGTGCTTTGGATCAGTTCAGCAGCTCACGTCTTTAAAAAAAAAATAAATAAATAAATGTAGAAATTTTAAAACTGCTGCAACCTAAAACACACGAAACATTTGATTCGCTTCCCGAAGTCGAGTCAATTCAGAGTTGAATCGCTTTCTCGCTAGAGTTCGCTTGGGAGTCATTACCATAGTAACGATAACATATTAGAAAGAGGGAATTAACATAAACGTGATTTGCCTTGAGGCTGGAACTACTGTCAGAGCTGCCGTTATAGAAATGGAAGAGTGGAGAATTCAGCAGCGCTGTGTGTCAACAGGATGGTCCCGCTTTCCGTTACACCACCAGCGAAGTGACCGTCCAGCCAAGTCCGTGTTTGTCTTATCGGATTCCGCGAGACTTCCTGGACCTGTCCACTGGAGAGGACGCTTATAAGCTAATCGATTTCCTCAAACTGGTGAGCGACTGCTATTTTATTAGATTTCTTAATTCAATTGTAAATAAGGATGCAGTCACTCCATGAATTTCTATTAAAGGTTTCTCTTCATTGTAGAAAAAAGGTCAACAGGAGGACGAGGACGAGGGCCATGATGATGACGACGACGACGACGACGACGATGAGCCTCACGTGGCCAGTGTGTGAGAATGACTAGATCTGATGAGCCGAGAACTCCTGTTTCCAACAGTCACTTCCTCCTGTGTGTACTCATTAGGGACGATTCTTTAATCTCCCACCACATAATGTCTATAATGTACATAGTGTAAACTTCCACAGGCTGCATCAGGAGATAAAATCCTACAACACACCTGCAAGCAAAAACGCAGCCTAAAAAACACACCAGATCAGTGCTTGCGTTAGTGCATAACGGTGTAAGAATAAATTAATGATGATGATAATGATGTAATGATATTTAATGTGTGCTTTTCAAATGTACACTTGTAAATGTAATAATAATAATAAAGCAATCTGATTTTCTTCTGAATAAAAGTACATTTACATAATTACACTGCTGTAATTATTATTGTTCTTATGAATATGTATTATTAACCGTGTTTCGTTTTAGGAGCTGTGATCATGTGATGAGGAAAAATGTTTGTATGTCAGTAAAGAAATATCATGCAACAGATCATCAAACAAGCAGTGTGTGAGACAGTCAGAGTCTCCAGAAGAACTGTGGAAGATTCTCCAAGATGTTTAGGGGAAAAAACGTCCGAACCAGCCTTAAAACACTGTACAAAGTGTACCTGAGACTACCGATATATTTTTGATGCAAGGCCAAATATTGATTTTGTTTAATTTATTACTATTTACTGCTCCTTGTTACTTTTTTTTTTAACGTAATAATGTTTAATTAAATTTTTGTAAGGTATTTTTGCAGGTTTTTTTTTTTTTTTTTGCATGTGCCAGCCCACTACACAGTACTGTATATTTTTATTTTTAATGTTATCCTTGTCCAAGCCGTTATCTCTGACTCTAGTTGGAAAGGGTGTAATTGATTTTATTAGGAAACATAAGAAAACAGTAATCTCAGGATTCAAAAACATTTTATTAGAACAATACAGCAGATATAAAGGTTCTACTGCAGACACTCGGAACTTTGTGTGCTTCAACGAGGAACAGTACGCACCTCTCACAAATCAATAATAAATTAATATTAAAAAGAATAATGACAAAAAAAAAAAAAAAAAAGGAAAATCAACCTCATCAAAAATGAATTAAACATATAATGCAGCGAATCAAGGCCTTGCGTTGGTGGTGAAGTCGGGGCCCACCGCGGTCGACAGTTTATACTGATAACACTGTCAAAGTCTTTTACAGACGGATGAGTGTGGAGTCTACAGGTTTATCCTGTAATGAAGTTCCAAGACGTTGACGTTGATCCCCGAGTTGCCTCTTTAACACAAGCTGACGTGTAAGGCAGCGTTTATGAAACGGACGGTGGCTGTGCCATGCCTCCGTTACGGCCCTTGATCTTATAAAACGTCCTACGACGTGGGTTTGCCTCATGTTGACGTGAGCAGACTGTAGTAATACTCTTACATAGATGAAACACAGTGTGATGTGTTCATGGATCTGTAACACATGATCCATAAGCCCTCTGGAAAAGGTGAGCAAAAAAGCTTGAAACAAAAATAAAGCTTTTCCTGCATTGTAATGCAAAAAAAAAAAAAAAAGAAAAGAAAGAAGAAGCGTCCCAACCGAACAGACTGCAAAATTAAATGAAGCAAAAAGCAGCGCATCATAGCAGTGAAATAAAACGTGCGTGGAAACACACAGAGACGCATCTCAGCATCTCTGCATGCCAAGATGTTCTTCAACATCCCATAAAATCAAACAAACGTGTGATCCGAGGTGCTATAATCCAAGTAGAGAAGCAGAAATTCCTTGTGTGGAGGAAAAAAAGGAGGCTGAAAACGATATCTTAAGGCCAGTTGTTGGACCTGGCGCCTGTCAGGATTATGGCTTTGCCAGGAAAACTCTCACAATGGCTTCTCGTGGACTTCTGACTCGGCGCGCCAAAGATACACACTGGTACAGCCTCGGAGAAAAACCTTGGCTGTGCACTTTCATGTGAAGCAGCGAATGTTGCTTCATTCAGCTCAATCCAAAAATCTTGTTTCTCTCCAGTCCTTTAGTCGCGTTTCTTATTTTCACCCTCTTATTATTTTTGGTTCAGAAGTGCACAGTTAATTTGCTGACTCCATGATCCTAATCGATGCAACGACTTGCATCTTTTCAATCTTTTCCGCTCAATTTAACAATACTATAATATTTTTTTTTATTATTATTATTAATATTTAACATTTGTAAAAATCTATATAACCCAGGTTTAGAAATCTTATTTACATTAATAACAACGTTTATAACAGTTAAAACCATTTGCACCTTTAAAGGCAAACTTCCACACCTTTTTTTTTCCCCCCAACCCAGTTAATATGCAATCAGCATGAAGTCATGTTGTTTACAGATCTCAAAAACAACTCTGTAAAGCAGTATTTCAGAATCGGTCCACCCTCGAGCTCCACTGAATCGCATCATGTTTGTTTTTTGTTTTTTTTTGTTTTTTTATTAAAGAGGGCAGAAGAGGAGGAGAGAAGGAATTAGGGGAAAACAAACAGAAGAAAAGATCTTATTCAGCCCTCTGTAGTGGAGCGAGACAGTTGCGAGAGAAGGAGGTGTTACTGGCGGTGGTGGTAATAAAAGGAGAGCTCTGTCTCCCCCTGGTGGTGCAGCAGGGTCTCACAGAGCGCCGTCCGCGGTACAGCCGGCTCCCACCGTGTAGCGGAACTCCTGCAGGTTGGACACGCCATGGAAGTGCACGAACGCTCCCGCAACCACCAGGATGTGGAACAGCTGGTGCGAGTGGAACTGAGGAGCACGAGGACAAAAAAAAAAAGAGAAAGCATCACATCAAAACATGCATCAAGAAGCCAGATCGTTTACACGGATGAGGACTCTCAACTACTGAGAAGAGACAACCGTGAAATAAATGAACCTCTTGGAGCGTGTTGTGTGTGTGAACAAATATCAAACTGAGAAAAAGAAAAAGTTACTTTTTATTTGTCAGTTTTGTAGAACGAGTAAAACATTTCGCCGCATCGACAGCCTACTGACGCTACAGCTGTGTTAAAACGGCGCTACAAAGGAGGTAATCCTGTAAAAATACGAATTCATATGGATCATCTTTCTTTTCAACACCCGGTCCGTGCTGATGACTACCACTGCTGCAACAATCCACATTAAGATAAATTACATTTCCACAACATAGTTTACTAACCAGATTCATTAACAGCTCTTTGGTCTAAGTGGTCTACCTTATTAACAAGCTGAGGGGGGGGAGAAAGAAAAAAAAAAAAAAGAACATGATCCGCCTCTCCCGTACACTGTGATCTGTGTGTGTTATTCACTTCTGTGAGGTATGCACACTCACCCAGATGTCACATTTGCCAGGGAAGAATCTCTCAGGGATGCGCGCAGCGTAAAGGCAGGCTCCGGTGATGTAAAGGGCAGCCATGAGGAAGAGCCAGCCCATCTGACCGATAGTGGTGGCCCTGAGGAAGCCCTCAGAGATGACGAAGTGTAATGTGGGGACAACACCACTCAGGCCCAGGCCCACAAACACACCTGTCGCACGCACGCACACACACACACACACACACACACACACACACACACACACACACACATACACACACACACAGATATTAGCATTACACCTTTTTTTTATTTATTAAGATGACCAGGAATCTCTTAAAGGTAGTCAGTAGCGTCACTGCAGTTCAGCTTGACCCGACATCTCAAGTGTGTGCAAAATGCAGTATTTTCTCTCGCTCAAAAAAACAAAATATGAGGCAAAATTATTCACACCACTAAATAATGTAAACAAACTGTTTTGCTACAGTCCTCTCTGTCTGAATTCTATTAAAAACTGCTCTGTATGGAAGAGTGTACGAGATCTAAGGCTATCACAATACCAGGCTGAAGTGAAGCAAATCTGGATTTCTGCTTTAGTGTGTCAATGATCTGATTTTTTTCAAGACTATTTTAATGCAAAAATCAAATCTTTACAAATCAGACTAACGTGTCTGGTCATTTTTCACCTTCATGACCTGATCGTATACAGCTGATGAGCTGCTTTCTTACACTGTGGCTTCTAAAATGATACAGTCTTATAATTAAGACTTTTCTTTGTTGATGTTTTTTTTTGACATGGGTCACTTCCAGCTACAAATGTGAACCAATTTTAACAGGAAAAAAAAAGAAAAAAAAAGAAGAGGAATTATGCAGTGAAGCTTGCAACATGAACGCATCCTACATTGTTCGACATTATGGTAAGTTACTCAGTGCAGGCAATCACTCGAGAGAAGCCGTATGTAGGGTGCCAATAATTCTGCAGTTGACTGCTTACATAACCGTGTAATGCGACCGCTTACCAGCTCTTACTCCTCGGTACTGCGGCGTGGCGAAGAAGTCACACTGGGAGACGGTGATGGCGGCGAGGCCCAGGATACACACCACGATCAGGTAAACAACACAGGGCTGAGGGGAGCAGTAGAAGGAGTAGTAAAGCCACGGCACAAAACTACCCATGATCAGGAACGCGATGCCCGAGTAGTCCAACCTAAAGCAAGACAGAGCAGACATTTAGAAAATCAGTACAGTTTAAAAATAATCCTTTCGCAAATCACTTGTCCGAGATAGAAACTGGAGTGCGCATGTGTACCGGGTTTTATAGTAAACACCAGATTGTCAGAGAAGAGCAAAGATCATTAATAATCAACCTTCTAATTATCATTATTACTCAAATGATTGTACATGTCACCATAGGCCTATTTAATCTTTTTTTCCCCTTTCAGCCATTTTATTTATTTATTTTTACATGTACTGTTTTCTGACAGAAATTTTATTTCATTAATAAACTCAAAACATTCTTCATTTACATCTTGACAAAAAGCGCATCACTGCATCTTTCAAGTGGGAAGCAACGAGATTACTAAAGTGAGTTAGAGGAGGGACGGGCTTTCATGCGGCCAGTAAATATCGGAGAGCTCAAAACAACTACGTCATTCTCGACTCACATATCATTTGACTTGTCTGTCATTTTTATAGGAGGGAAAAAGTCAAATTGCCCTTTTTTTTGTGTATTTTTAGTAATAACACATACGCTGATAAATGTGGAGTTTCTACACAAAATGCATAAAAAATGGCAGCACATAATATAAACATATGCACTAGGTGGCAGTGTTGCATGTACCAACTAGTCAGCATGTGCTGAGACAAAAACTACTGGAGTTTGTTTATTTATTTATTTATTTATTTATTTATTACACTGCAGATTAATTTGTGTTAATTTTAAGACAGAACTTTGTTTTGCACTACTTCACATTTCTTCATAAACAACTCTGGGCCAAGATCTTGTGCTCCCTCTTCAAGAATTCAGTCACTTCACCCATTATATGTAGAACTATGAGAGTAAATCATGCAATCAATAATAGTTCGGTTTCTCCGAGTACCGCTGCGTACAATCGATACAGGAGCGTTCAGTGAAACGTTCAGTGAAATGTTCAGCGAAACAACAAGCTGGACGCAGTCACATCGATTACAGCTGCTTCTGTATTGCACCTCAGTAGTTTTTGATGTGTGTGCAAAAGAATGTGTGCGTGTGCGCGTCTCCCATGAATTCACTGACTTTGAGAATACCCGAGAGACGCCCTCTGAATGGCAGTAGACTGTGTGGAAGAGCCAGGAGAAGGACAGGCAGAGGATGGCTCCCAAGAAGAACGCGCCAATCACAATCTTCTCCTGAAACGGCGCCACAAACGACATGTTGGGTCTGAACATGTACACGATCCCCAGACACAGGAAGAACAGGCAACCTGCCCACACACACACACACACACACACACACACACACACACACACACACACACACACACACACAGAGAGAGAGAGAGAGAGAGAGAGAGAAAGGGAAGCAAAGATTAGATGTGTGTGAGGAGAATGAATTTATTTTGTGTGGGTGACAGGATTAATTAAAATATAGTTATGTAAATTTTAAAAAAAAAATATATATATATATACATACCATGTCCTTAAAGTCATGTTTTGATTTTTTAAATCTCTTCAGATCTTGCAGGTAGTAAAAGTGGGCAGAGTGCAAGACTGATATCTATGTAATTCTACCTCAATATCTACAAGATAAAGAATTATCTTTTTATTTGTATTTGATTCTGTTATCTAAATCGTTTTGTAGCTATCAAGACATGATAGCTGATAGAATCCTGACTCAGAATCACTAAACCAAGCTTGGATTTATTTTGTCCACTAGATGGCAGAACTGTATCAACTACACCGGATTTCTTCACAGCTGAAATAGTTAGATTCTCTAGAAGTTTAAAAAGAGCCAGGTTTGAGATAATATTTGAGATAGGAGGTGCAAACAAAACTGAACTTGGGCATCTGGCTTTAAAAAAAACAAAAAAAAAAAACGACCCACTAGCTAAAGTCAGCGTGAAATCACTCATTTCCAGGGCCATAAACTCACTACTGTTTAACAGACATTCTCTGCATGTAACTAACACTTGCAATCCTCAGACACCATGGCTCTGTCCCAAGAAACACCGCACTCCTGCAAGCTCTAGTAAGTTAATTACTGGTGCTTAGAGCAGCTCGTAGATTTGCAGCATGGCATCAGTGCAGACGTAAGCAATTAATTATACTGTAGAATGTTATAAAACAGACCACCAAAACTGCTGCACTGATAAGGTCCTACACTAACGTATAGTGTTCAGGCCAACACGTGTGTGTGTGTGTTTTTATTAGTTTTCTCACCGAGAAGGTGAGTCCAGATGTTGCCCGTCTCTGTGTGGATCCTGAAGATGCTCTTGAAGCACGCTCTGAAGGACGGCATCGGTGGCCTGTGTCCATGCAGGAGAAAGTCGTTGTCCTTCAGCCAATCAGGCAGCACGTCGTGAGGGATGACACGCCACCGGCCTTCCCACATCTTCAACAGACAAAAAGATAAACACAACAAAACATCATATAAACAACAAGAAAAATCCAGTGGTCATTCACAAGGAAGGAAGGAAGGAAGGAAGGAAGGAAGGAAGAAGCTATACTAGAACAAAATAAATGCTAAAAGAAAGAAAGAAAGAAAGAAAGAAGGAAAGAATGGAAGAAAAAAAAAAGAACGAAAGAAAAGAAAGAGAAAAAATACTATAAAATATAAGAAATGCTACAGGAAATGCAAGAAAGAAAGAAAGAAAGAAAGAAAAAATGAAAAAGAAACAGAATGACAGACAAATGAGAGAAGGATTAAAAAAAAGGAAAGAGAAAGAAATTTTTTTAAAGGATAAATTAGATATAGATAGAGAGATAAATATAGTGGTGTATTAATCACAGTATTAATCACAGCGAGGAAGTGGACACACAATGTTTGGCTTATGGACACACCAATCCAAACGCTCTGCTCATTCCTGGAACATTCACACCCAGTCCCCAAGCGGCTCGCAGTAGTTTTCCACTTTATTGAAGATAAGAGCAAGACGCTGCACAACGATCTGAAAGAACACCACCACCTTCCTTTCTCCACCGTGTCTGAGCAGCGTGTACTCTACTTCTCTGTATCTGTGACTCGGCTGACGAGTGGACAGAAATGTGTTCGCAACAAAGAACAAGCCCAGGAGTTTATTATCCCGTAGTTTCATAGTTATCACCAAAAAATGAAGGAGCAGAAGTTGTTGAGTGAGTGTGAGACATCATCCGGAGTGATTCATGTGGTAAATGAAGGCCTGCGGTGAGCAATTTCGGTAGGGGCTCGGGCTCTTTGGAAACATGACGACACTCCAAAGCTCTGGCTCTAATGGAGCGGCGGCCGAGAGCCGAGATCAGACCGAGTGGAGAGACTCTTACTCAAAGAGTCGCTTTTAACCCAGAGGCACTCTTCCTCTACAGGAGGGGAAGTGAGGAGGCGAGAAAGTGGGCAAAAGGGGGTTGAAAGTTAACGAGACTTGAACTGGAAGGCTTGTAACCAACACAGAGCAGACGTTTGTCTTTCCCCTAGTGCGCTTGCATGTCTATCGATAGAAAAGCGAGTCGCCTGAAGAGAGGACATGGGTAATGAGTACTGGCAAGGGTTCCGTGCTGATGGAGGAGCATGAATGCAGCTGCAGCTGTCTGGCAGAGACGGAGCATTCTGAGGGAGCATCTGTATTGATGAGTGCAGTCATGTGACTTCCCCACGGCCATCTATACACATTTGGTTATAAAATAGTGGAAGACACATGTGGGCTTTTTTTGTGAGCTGTTTGTGTGTTTATGAGCTCTTGTAGCCCGGACAAAAAGAATTAGTGTCCAAGCTATTTTCTTTTTTCGTCCCCCAAACCAACCCCACCCCCCACCCCACCCCTCCATAGTTGCCCAGTGAAAAAGCAGATTCGATAACCAGAGAAAGAAAGATTCCCAATCCCTACAGATCCTTTATGCGCTTCACCATGACACTGTAACTACAGTCTGAGCAGAGGTTGAGTTGGAGCAAATCTGTATCCGCCATAAGATACAAGATTTATGGACAATGCTCTAAAAACTACTAGTAGCTTTTAGCAGTTAGTCTATTTTTATCCGTCATTATCGTTTGTTTTTTTTCCCCCCATTTGCCGATTAAACAATTTTAGGATTTTCTGCCGGTTAAGTGTGTGCTCGAGAAATCACAGAAAACAGGATTTGAAGATTCTTGCCAGTTCCTGATTATTGTCCACAGCAAAATATTCCCAGATTTTAGATCCCTGAACCAGTGGCACTCACTGTATCTGATTTCAGTGTGGCAGCTGAGCGTTGTTTTCAGCCTACATAATATTAAAACCCCACTCAGTGCTCATCTGACTGAGAAAAAGATACAAAGCATAGCATATTGACCATTGCTTCAGCGAGCGTTTGACCAGATGAGTTCGATTACGAGTGTCTGAGTGAACACCACTGCATTCCCAGCAAGGACCAAAGTTCAGCTCGTATCATCTTGTAGCTTAAGACAAGAGCAAACTGATGACCACTGCACAGTGCTGGGACTGTAATTAGTCAACATTTTCCTTTTTCCTTTTCCACAAATGCGTATAAACTTTTCAAATCTGTAACTTACTTTTCGTTTTGTCTTCTGTGTTGCCTAAGACTACACGTAAACATAGAGTACCTGATTATAAAATGATGCCTTTAGTTTATGACCGTGACGTTTTGATGTTCTGCGTCTATGGCGGAAGATGAATATTGCTCAAGCCTTATTTTGTATCCATCTAAAAGACAGGTGGCCTTCAGTTCGGTATGGAGTGCCAGGAAGATAGAAAGAGTTTTGCTAGGTGGATCAATCAGTGTGCATTAAAAACATGATTTTTTTTTTTTTCCCAGAATCAAGAACAAGCAGGTATTTTAAAACACTGATAAGCCCAAACAGTGCAGTAAAGCCACCCTAACGTTCCTGCTTACTACACAAAGAGCTCAGGATCAAACTGGGGACCCTGGAGCTGTGACACCGAGGTGCCACCTCAGTTAAACATATCCATAAACAAACAAAGGGAATCGCTAGACGCAAGTATATTTTACATGCGACGTGAGGAATGAACACCGCAGCTCATGGCTGAAATGTTGATCCTTTTTTTTTGTGGGCGCAAACATGATGTGCTGCATTAGAAACTCTGTAAGACAATGATATAGCTACACAGAGTCAGCCTCGCCTAACTAGTTCGCCGTGTGGCACTACATGACGTTAGCTACCACTTCGTCAGTTAGGTTTCTGGGCAACCAAAACACGTGACTGGGCGACACACGGGAGCTTTTACATTCCCAGTGGGCTAGATAATGAATTTATGACTTGTCCGCCCCTGAGAGTGTGTGCGTGTGTGTGTTGTGACTGACCTTATGGACAAACTCCTCCATCTTTTCCATAGCGTGGTGGGCCTGCAGCAGTGGCGTCATCCCCATAAAGCCTTCATCCGAGCTCCTCTCCTCCTCTTCCTCTGCCTCCGTTCTCTTATCTCCTTCATGGTGTACCGTTCTTCTAACGGCCGCGGTCTGAAAACACCAACAGAAGAGTCAGGACACACGATCCTCACAACACAGGGTGTGTTTACATGTACAAAATAATCTCATAGCTCCAAAAAGGAAAATCGGGTTTGGGCCATGATTTGATTGGATTTACATGCACTTAAGTAATCTAATATCGGAGAAACCCCAGGTGTGTGGGTCGGTCAGTCAGACAGTGATCACATTTCTAAACACATGACGTATGCACCTACGGATGCTTTGGGGGAAAACAATCGATTCTCAGATGGGTTTCTTTTGAACAGTGTTCTGCATTGATGGTTTAAAATGCTTTTGTGTGTAAAAATGCCAAACATATACCATAATATTTCTGATTAAACTGTATTTACTTACATGATTCAGTGTTCGACTGCATTCAGATATTAACGAGTAGGCACAAACGCACATAAAACTCCCACTAATTAATATTATATTGAACTCTCATATACAGAAATTTCCAGAAATCGTGCAGTCTGGAAGAGCTAGCCTGCCACCTTGCAGTTATTTATCTCTCCTCCACACAGAGCATCATTATAATAACAATTAGGCGTGTGGGACAGACACAATGCTGCACAGACAGGCCGATGCATTACCGTGTAAAGGAGCAGCTCCTTTCTTCTTTCTCTCCCATACCATTCTCTCTCACTCTCTCTCATGAATAAATAGTAAGTAGGCTGCCTATAGCAAATCTGGGCCAAAGGAAGAAGTACACAGCCACTGGACAGTGAACCTCTACTGACCTTCTAAGAAACGAGCTGATCTCAAAGATACGGCGGGAGAGAAACAGAGAGAGAAAGACGGGGGGGGGGGGGGGGGGGCTCAGAGTGAGAGACACAGAGAGTGAGACCAAGAGACAGACAGATAGAATCAAAGAGACAGACAGACAGATAGAAATGGAAAAAGAGATGCAGAGAGGGACAGAGAGAGCAAAGCAGCAAGACAGAGAGAGCAAGAAAGAAAGAAAGAGACAAAGAGACAAACGGAAAGACAGAGAGAGAGTGAGAAAAATGTAGAAAAAGAAAGAAAAAGAAAAAAAAAAAAAAGAAGAGAGAGAGTGAAGAGAAGAGAAGAGTAGAGTGTGAAAGTAGGTGTTGAGTAGGACGGGTTAATGAGGAGCTCTTAATCAGATCAGGTTTGGCCTGAGGGCTGTGCAGCATCTCAGTAATCAGTGTTGACGTGGCTAAGCACAGACCTTATTCTTTACTGAAACACACACTCTACCTGAATCCGTTTCTTATTCACTAAACCGTGCACTATTTACCTGCTTGTTCTCAGTGGACAAATTATATTCCCTGGATAGTTCCCCTATAGTATTACCCACAATGCACTATGAATGTAGTGTACAACACACGCACACTATACCACACTATACAGTGATTTAATGAATAAAATAATGCTGGGATGGTAATGACTGTCACGGCAGGCCGCATCGCACCACACACTCCAGCTTAACGCAGGATCTTCACCCATGACATCACCCTTTTACCAGTGTGTCACTGTTTTACTCTGTGTGTAGTAATGTGCTGTTCAGTCTCCCTATCTCACAGCCTTACGGCTATACTGACCTTGAAGCTGTCCTGTGCTGAAAACGCTCAGTATTCCAGTCCCACCACACTGCCACAGTCGACTGAGCAGGCAATCTCAGAGCCCACACAAAGGGATAGAGAAATGACAAGGCATTACGGTGCTTCGCTCCAAACCGCTCTCCTCAAAGCGTGCTCAAATGCAGTCCTTACGGGAAAGCTGCACCGCAGCCCCGGATCATTTCACGTCATCTAATTATATCCACGACAAACCAATAGACAAGCGCACACACACCCCCCACAAACAACAAAGTGTTTCGGTGCTCCGCTTAATGCTTTTAAATGGACCGCTTAATGCTTGAACACGGGTCCATAAATAGATCCGCTTGGAGCGATCCTAAGAGTGATCTATGAATAGTCTAGTGTGCAACATGCAACACGATCTCGTAAGTGGATGATTTGTTAAAATTCAGAGGCTACTGAGTGGAGCAAGTGTGGAGAGATAATAGTGATCCTGATTTCCCTGATTACTTCTATTTTTTTTTTTTACACTAAATTGAATATAAGATTCAGACAACCTTTTTTTTTTTTTTTTAAATGATCATTTCATAAATGATCATGTTCTGTGGTATGATGAGTCAACAGAGGAACTTTTTGAAAGACATGCGTCCTGTTGCAGCTGGCGAAATGCTAACAGCATTCCGCAATAACAATCAATAGCATATATGGGTTTATTAAGGTTTTGTACTGGCCTAGTCAAAGTTTACTTCCTCACCAGCCTCTCTTTTTCCTCTCCTGCAGTTAATAAGACTCCTTCCACAAATGATAACTAAATGTCTCCTAACAGAAAACTCCACCGTATCAATGATCAGTTTTTCTTCGTTAAATAACAACAGGTTTTTTAACACTGTTATTATTAGACTCACATGTTCAGCTCCTGCCAAATCTCGTTGAATGTGATGGGAGCAAATTAGAACATTAAAAATTATATTTAGATAAATAACAATTTGCAGAGGCATGAAGATACAAATGTTAAGAAGATTTAAAATCTCCTAAAGCTACTGCCGGTGGGTGATAATCAAGTTAAACTAATAGGTTCCTGATTAGAGAGTGTTGAGTTTCTTGAACTGCTGGGAGTCTAAATGGGAGCGATGCCATAACCATCCGCGGTCTGCAGTTCACAGAGACACAACAGGCCATGCTCTCAGTGAGTGGGAAAGATGCTTTATTTATTTTTTCCTCCTTGTTGAGATTAGAGGGTTTCTTTGAATAATGTGAGCTAATTAAAGGTGTCTGTTACAGCACATATATAAAACTAAACAGTTGCTGCTTTCCTCTAAGCGTCTCTCCTGACTCGTAGCATTGACTAAACAGTAACTCTGGAGGAGAAATTAAGGATATGGGAGAGGGGAAAAAAATAATAAAAAAAAAAAATAAAAAAAATCACATCCACTTCGCAAAACAATTTTCATGTACAAATATCTGCTGGCAGTAGGAGCTGATACTAGATGCATTCACGAAGGAATGTGATTTTTCCTCATTTTCCTATAACAGCATGTCTAAAAGTGTTTTACTCCTATTATATTTGCCAACGGTTAAAAATTTCTATTAATTAAGGAACGACAGCTTGGACTTTTTATCCATTTACAGTTACGTTTAATGTTGTGGAACGTCCAAATATCAAGTTTCCAAAAACGTACAAAAACGACTGTTACAAAGTGCTGACACTGGAGACTCCTTAAAAAAATGCTAAATAAACGTCTTGTCACAGAAAACTTCATTTTAACAATTACACATTTACAAGACTGTGTATATATATCTGCCTTTAGTGAATTACACCATGATGAAGGAGCCTACAGTCCTAAATGAAAATCTGCCAAGATCTGAAGCTACCATTAGTGATCATGGTTCAAAATGATCAAAAGCTTTCACATGGACATCAGAGAAACACAAGAAATGCGAAATGAGGAAACGAAATAACTGCACATGCGAGGTGAGAATAGATAATAGATATATTGTCAAGGTTAGCTGTATTGTGGTTCTCCACAGTGGTTGCTTGTCAGTAAATGGATCTGGCCAGACTCGCTGCAAAGACAGACCAGATCTATAATGTATGACAAACCCGTTTCCCATGCCTGCCAGCAAAATACACTGGGTGTGTGTGTGTGTGTGGTTTTTTTTGAGATCTTTCTACAGTCTGCACCAGTGTTTAAAATGCATATGTGCACTGGTCATTGTGAAACCACATTAAATGATAGGAGGCTGGTAATATAAGCGGTGAACAGCAGCTCTGAAGCATGCACTATTCCTCTTCCTCTGTGTTGTGGTACACTCCTGGGTGTGTGCGCAAGCAGCTGTGGGGTTTATAGAGCCTCCTTATGCCTTAGAGGGGCACCAGATGGACGTCTTTTTGACTGTGTTAAGCAGACCAATAACAAGGAGGCCACTGTGGGGTTTTGGAGAGGAACCAGCTAATGAAAGACCCTGAACTAAAAATAAAAAAA
>CM040992.1:5145158-5184948 GCA_022985145.1 Pangasius djambal
GAAAGGTGATAATAAATTCGCTTTCTAATTGGACTGAAGGATATAAATGGTGTTTTTGCACACGCAGGCCTGTAAGCATTTCATTACTATTTGCAAAACAAACATGACTCATCGTGACTGTCCTCAAGTCATCTCCCGAGCGTGTTTACCACGTGCAGAAAAACGTGGGGAGTTTATCCGCTTACACACGACAGTGGAGCTGTGAACACACAACTCTGAGCACACGCCAGGGCTGTTAACCCTTAACGAAATAAAACTAAGTTACAATTATTATGTTTCGGTCACTTTTTCATGACAGCGTGCTTCTGTGATGATGTTCTTTAGGATTACTGTACAATGAATTGATTAACAAATAGTGTCAGAGCATAAATATTTACATTTGGTCTTATATCTTAATGTGATCTGTAAAATTAATTATAATTTTTTATCAGTTATTCAGTTAACTAAACCTACAAGATATCGAGTCCAAATTAACCCATGCATGTTAAGATGGAGAAAATGTGGATTTCAAATGAATTATCTTCTTATGCAAGTTCTAGTAAACTTGGTTTGAAAAAGGCATTCAGATTTCAATATTTTTGTGACACATGACTCGTAGTTAAAATGTTCCTTATTGTCTTTGGTGAATGTAATTCATATGTAATTCTGATGGGTAGAAGGATGGGTCATGTTGGGGTTCTGACACACACACACACACACACACACACACACACACACACACACACACACATATATATATATATATATATATATATATATATATAGAGTACTGTTCTGGTCTCTTTTTTTGTTTGTTTGTTTTTTTTTTGCATATTATAAAATTTTCAATAAACAGACCCTGTCAAATTCTTTATTAATTTTGTGTATTTACAGCAGCAACCTATTAGATCGTATGCAACATGCCATCGTCCTGTTGTCAGGGTTTCTACACATTTTCCATTTCAAAATTCCATACTGTGTATGAACCCTGTGTTGTGGCCCCTAACCATCGCTGAATGACGATAGTACCGCCTATGGCTTTAAAGGGGCGTGTTCAGATATACGCAACACATCGTACACTTTACAAAAAAAAAAAAAAAAAAAAAAAAAAAAAAAAAAAAAAAAAAAAAAAAAAAAAAAAAAAAAAAAGGTCAGGAATGCTGCAAAACTGCAAAAAAAATTTTCCTCACACATTTTTTTCGGCACTCCCCGTCGAAAATGAACGGCAGTGAAATTTCCAGGGACGGATTTTCATGCAGTGGACACGTACCATTAAAGTCAGTTCTCAATAAAGAAATGCTGAAGGAAGAATTGTGCATTTTATATTTCTATGTTACAGACCATGAATGCTGCCTTGCGTTCGTCAATGATTAACCCATAACTGTTCTTCACATTAGCAATAAACGGCCGAGGAAATTCTTTACATTTCACAACCTTAATTACAGGAGTTGTTGAAATGTTCTCAGCACACAGAGAGGTTTGACAGGATGCTCACTTGCGCACTAGAGCCTTCTGTAACATCACAGAAGCACAAAGCCAGTATAAAAAATAATAATAATAAAAATAAAAAAAAGAGAGCACTACTCCCTCAGTGAAATGTGTCTGTTACATTCCAAGCTGAAGTTAAAACCATGCTGACTACAGACTTAAAATAAATACCAAAAAAAATAAATAAATAAATTCAGGTGTTCATATCAAAGGATATTATCATACATCTAGACAATCCAGGTGGAAAAAACACACGCTTATGCATCAGTTATTCATGACAATGCAAATATAACTACAGCAGTCTGAAGTCTGCAAAAAAACAAAACAAAAAAAAAAAGTCTGAAACAATGCGAGACACTTCATGAACCTCTTCATGAACCGAGAACTGATTTGTTTGACATGATAAATAACCCTCTCAGTGAGGAGACTGAGAGCTCATCGAGGATAAATAACCGTCCTGCTTTAGATTCAAGTGCACTCAGAGCTTACATTTAGACTTTAATGAGTGTCTACTACAAACGCAGCCTTGACTGACTGTATAACCCTACACTCACAGTGGCATGAGACAGACGACTGGTCATTATCTGCGGACGTGAGCGATACAGAATCTATGCAAACTAAATAAAAGCGGCACTGACTCGAATGATTCCTCGTACCAGTTTTGTTGTCGGATGTTACTCAAGTTCCCCACTTTAGTTCAACTTTAGTTCCTACCTGCAATTAGTTCCCATTTACTGTTTGACAAACAAGAAAAACTGGTAACTGGCTACATTTTATCCTGTCATACACGTCTCGTTAAGTGTGTGCAGAGACATTACTAGTGTTTACATAATGCTAACAATCTAGCAGCCTTGTTTTTCTCTTACAGTTTTCTCCACAACACTACGTTCCCTCATTCCTGATCCATACTGACCTGTAAAGTCCATTACTGAACCCAGTAAATCACTTGGCCTTAAAAACAAGAATTATTTTGTCCTGACAAGCAGCGTGCTGTCCCACTCCACCAGGCCCGTTTCAACGTGCAGCTAAAATGACACTAAATTAGGTTTTGTTCAGCATAAAGTAGCAAATCAATACATGTGCACATAAACAAAAATCGAAGTGGACAATTCGGGCGATTTCTGACTTTGAAAGCATGACTCAGCTTTAACACTCGGGCCACCTGGTCGGAAGAGAAGATTCCCGGGCAGCCAAACTGCACACCCAGCATCTCAGCGGCTTTGTTAGCTTTGTTTAATTTACTCTTTGTGTTTGCTGACTAGACAAAGGAACCCATATGGTCCAACATTTGTGTCTGAAGCGTGAAAATTAAAGAATACAGTGACGTTTGTGGTTGAAAATATTAGTGATGCCTCGATACTGACTGCTGTACCAGTACCACGCTCACAATATTCGTTAAAAGGTGACATTATGTAATAGAATCTTAATGTGTGTTGTCACACTAATGACCAGACGATGTTAGAAATGACTGATCTAGAAGTATTTCATGATTAATGATTAGGGGTGTAATGATGAGACAAAAAAATGTGATGATGTGCATCATGGGAATGTGCAATATCAGCATTCAATTAATTATGATATCATGCAATTGCACTGCTTGAACACCAGAGGTCCCAATCTCCACAAACCATAGAGTTTAAATACATAGAGCGCACACTGTATGTTCTAACTGTTCTAACTCAAGAAAGAGGTTGTGGAACTCGGGCACTTGAGCCGACTTTGGAGCTCTATTTCTGGTTTAAAATGATGCCTCAGGCATCAGGTTAGTATCATGAATCACATCGAATCGAATCATTACCGGAGTGTATCGTTACAATGAAAGCAAAGCAGACTGCAAATTGTTTGTGAAAATATCAAGAGGAAGAACAACAGCATTGTCCTTCACTACAAGTCACCTGGCAGAACATCGTTATTAAATTTTGAGGATGGCTGAATGAGCACGCAGAGTTTTATCACTGAGCATGGTCGTTAAAAATGAGTGTAAGTGAACTGCAAAAAGGTATTCACGAGCGTGGAGAGAGGCTGTCTCATGTGAAAGCAAATACAAAGCATGTTAGAGCAGCAGAAACAACTAAAATGCTTATCTCTCTTATCTCTTATCTCTAATACTAATGATTTCCATTATAATCACTTCTGTACAGGCCTCAGTAGGAGGTCACTGGTTTCCTCATCACATAACATAAGGAGCCTTGTGTTTGTGCGAGATTATCTGACGGACAGAAGGTCATATTATAAAGCAGTCTGGAGGGCAGATTAAAATCAGACTCATTAATGATCATCTGCATCATCTATAAGCTACTTTACACTGAAGGACTGTGTACTGTGCATCGCCAAGGTTAGGACAATTCACTCGGTAGTGTGCTAACTGGAAGCAACTGAAAATCCTTGTGCTGCTTCTGGAGAAAGGAAAAGAATTAAATAATCAACGTATACTAGGAGCAATAAACAGAAGCCCCACTTCACTGTAAGCAGTGACATTTTTAAAGTCAGGATATTTCTCACAGTGTAAAGTAGCCGGAGCAATCCGTTCCAAGTCAGCTGCTTTGGCTGTGTGTTAACTACTAAATCATTCTCACTATGTACGCTACACGCACACAATGCCTCTTTAAAGGTTGCTGTGTTCTCCTACTTAAAAACAAAACCAGATTAAAACAAAACAAAAGAAATAGTCATGATTATGCTAGATAGATTTCTTTAAATCTCTTGACTGCTTACTAGATTGCCTTAAGGGGGAAATCCTAAAGTCTCAAATGTAAACAATTTACTAAAAGCATTTAAGGCAGAATCTTAATGTCTGAGCAATCCACTCAAGGTGTCCCCAGGGGACTGGGGAACTCTTAAACCCGTGCACTGAAGTGTAAAAAAGGTCCCAGGCTGAATGAGCTCATACTCCAGCACTCGCATACAGTAAAACGAACAACTCCTCCATTACATTCGTGGAAAAGCAGAGGTCAGATATAGCCTTGTCCACTGACGCCATTTTGTTCCTGACCGGAAAGGCATGCCACCAGGCTAAAAACGCCCAGAGTCTAAGGACGCTCAGTCCACAGTAGTGTATAGCAATAACCTTTGGTTTCACTACCAGTTAAATATAAGCCTGGAGTACACACAAAAGAATTCAAGTTGCCAATGATTACACATTTCTCTTTGTTGAAGAGTAACATCATAATTTTTTTTATTTGTTTAGCTACATTTCCCCATGCCAGAAAATTTAAAGGAACAGTATCATTTCCACATTGCTTTCACACAGCGCTGACAGTGGAGTCTCCTGATCACTGACAAACTGTTGTTATAAAAAATTTTTAAAAAAACTAAAAAAACTAATAATGAGAAGCAAGCGCTATTAATCAGGCCCATGAAAATGGATCGACACTTCAGAATAAAGAATTTAGCAGCACTGTGGCATAAAGGCATTTAAATGATATATTAGAGTTTTATTTTTTTGTTGCCATATTTATGACTGAAATTTGGGCACAAATTTCCCATAACTTGAGGTGAAAGATGGCTGAAATGAATCACTTTCCTTCAGAAGAGAATCAACAATACTCCGAAAAAGCCTATGTTATAGACTGTGATCTTAATGTACTGCTGATTCCACTTTCACTCGCAGGAAACTTAAAAAAAATTTGCGTTTTCTTGATACACACATATATATACATATACATACACACTAATATATAATTTTTTTTTTTTAATCTCATACACAACCCTGACGCAACGTCATATGCAACGCCTCCTTCTCCTGTAGAGTTCCTCGAAGCGTTTAAGAAGACTGAAGCCTACCGTCTCATGTTCAGGTGGATTATTAAAAAAAAAAAAAAAAAAAAAAAAGTACCAGAAAGAAATCTCTATCTGGACAACTTCCCAGCTGTCCAATAACGTAGCTAGCTAACATTACTACGAGGCAGCATGAGAGTGAGGATCTGATGTACTGCTGTTTGCTGAAGTCGATTAGCAGTATAAATGAACACTGGTGCAGTCAGCCCCTTATACAGCGTGATGTTGCAGGAAACACAAGCACAGGTTAAGTACTCCAACGCTTTTGAGCGTAAAGCGGTTCCTGGTTCAAATATTATATACGTCTGTTTATACAGAGGTTTCCTCTGGGCTTAGGAGGCTGAAGTGTCAATATAACTAAGGAAACACTTTCTAAACCCTTAGGGAACAAAGATGGTGACCTTGTTGGTCTGCCTTTACATCTAACTGAGCCCTAAAATACCACACGATTTACACTCTCTCCAAGTTAACCACCAGGGATTAAACGACACAGTAAGTAGCAATACTAGTACTATTACTACTATTACTACTACTACTACTACTAATAATAATAATAATAATACTTACAATAATAATTTGAGAATAAGACCTTTTACTTTCTAAACTTATATTTTTCCCCCTCTTTTCTCAACACACCATGTCCTTCGATGTTGTCCGAGAACATCAGTCCATAATGGTGTCCACCCACTCAATAATCCTTTACCGTCGTCCCTCACAGGGAAGAAGGTCTGAAAGTCGATTGTAAATCAGCGAGCATGTCGAGAGCCATCAGCGGTTTGCTCGCTATCACTCAATGAAGAAAACTCCACTGCTGCAGAGATTTATGAACCTCTTAATTCGGTGTTGTGCTAATAATTGTGTAATAAAGCAGAACTGTGAGACTACTTGACATGCCGTGCACATTTTTCACAGATCCCTGAAGGCGTTCCACAACGTATGGAGCAGAATGTAAAAGGGTGCACAAATCAACACACAAAAACCTCAGACATTTCACTACAGGTCTAACAAGGCCACTGACACTGGGCAGCAAGCCACGAGGCCAGATCTCTCGCAAGCAGTGTCCAGATTTCAATACCATCTGATCGAGGGTAAAAGATAATCGTGTATTGGCTACTGCTCGGAGTGTGACATCCATGTTACTGTACCAAAAGTTATACAGACCAAAGCCAATAATGTTTGTCCACTGTGGGCTACCTAGACTGTTAGGACATTAGGACACACACTTGTTATTTTAATTTTTCACTATCGGCTTTAATCTCGATTGTGTTTGGGGGTTAAAGGTAGATGATATGGGGGAAAAAAAAAATAAATAAATATCCTTTCACCAGCAGATCTCTTTCTCTCTCTCATATATATTATATATATTTTATTTACTTTATATATTTCATGCCTCAGGGAGAGAACAGACAGCAGTCTCTCTCTCTCTCTCTCTCTCTCTCCCTCTGCAGTAGTAATGTAATCCCTCCGTTCATAAAAGGCTCTCGTAACAAGGTCCACCATAAGGAGTCACATGTTCAGAAGCACAGATCCGCTCTCCTCCTGCTAGCTTTTCATTCTGGAAACTGCATTAACACCTAGAAGTGATCTGTATTTAATGTCAGGACTTCTGTATGTGTATTTAATAATGTCAGTACTGTCTTGCCATGGGGCATTTACATACCTTCATTCTTTTCCCTTTCCATTTCACTCTGTTCCTCAAAACTAGAACATGTTCCATGCTGTCATGTGGATGGTTTCTCGCGCGATCAGGAAATGACCCTTGTACAGAGTAACCTCTGTGCTGTAAAACTTGGAGACGTGATGCAGACAAAGAAGCGCTCGCCTTTCACTTCGTATACTTTAACAACTTAAGGATTTAAGCTTTCTTAAAACTAGTCTAGGCTATACCATCAAACAATAAGAAAGGCTTCCCTGACCGACTGACAGTTTCTTTTCTTTTTAGAAACGTCACAATCTTTTTAAAGAAACAGTAACAGAAACAAGCACATGAATCACCAACACTCAGCTTCATTTTTTTTCCTCCTAGAATAAAAACACATGGTTAAATGGTCACAGCCTTTGTTTGTTCAGCGGTTAAGATGTTTTTAGCGAATTTTATTGTCTCATCAGCCTTGCTTGTGTAATGACCCACATTCCTGACTCATGACCTACATGAAACACAATCTGTTTTACACTTGAATGCAGGTTAAGTGCTACATCTAAAACAGGTCCAAGCGTCATCATATACATATACAGTGTATGTAGAATTTAATAGAACAAATCCAAACAAAAGGGAGGAGAGCAGACGAGAGACAGAAAGATAAAAAGATGAGAGATAAGAGATAAAGGGTGCAGATCCTCTGGGGCGACTGCAATGGTAAAAAAAAAAAAATTAAAAAAAAAAATTTTTTTTTTAAAAATACGCTCCTTGGGGAACAGAAAGAGGTTGAAATTTCCCACATGTGCACCCAGGTGGCCTGAAATGTTTTGTTTTAAATTGGGTTTGAACATCTATAGCCACTGCACAAACGCCATCTACGAGTGCAAAGCAACATGGCTGACATGGCTACAACCCTCTGAACCTGCGAGTAGTACACCACATGCACGTGGGCTGAAGAAGATAAAAGAATAAAAGCAATCACCGCTCTCCTCTGAGAGAGTGTCTGACGTTTGCACAAAATCCAATTCAAGGCTCTTGCATATGGAGATACTTTTATGTGTAATGCGTCTCCGCAGCCAAGGGTAAATCTGTGGCTAAAACAAAACAAATCACCTGCCCAATTCATCAAGTTTCTAAACACGGAGCGGGATGAGAGTGCAAGCCGAACCACAGACCCGCAGACCCGCATGCAAATGAGAAATCCCCGAGAGAAGGCAACAAAACAATTACCCCAAGTCAGAAGACTGACGTCATTTACTCTTGAAATGAATCAACACCTACATTTACTAGGACTAGGACGAGACTAGCACACTACAGCTAACACACTGTGACTGCAATACACTTTTACAGCATATCAGTACAAACAGGTAAACCTGTGAGGAGTCACGGTTAGAAATTAGCACTCTCTGATTACACTTTCTTCCTTTTTTTTTTTTTTTTTTGTTAAATCATGCCAATGCTTTAGAATTTATGAAAACACAGAAAACATGTAGGGCCTCCTATCACAATAATGATTAATAAACAAAATCTTGTGTCTTGTGCAGTCGTAATATTGACCTGCAGCCTACAAATCTGTTATATTCAGACTGATCGCTTAATTTTAACAAATCATGTTTTCTTCATAATGAAGTATGATAGCTATGTAAATGGGAATAGAGTAGAGCAGCGACGGCCAATCTTATCCGCCAAGAGCCGGTGTAGCTGCAGGTTTTCATTCCAGCCAACGAGAAGCCATGCCTGATTCCACCTTTTTAAATCAGTTGATCTTCACCTTCAACTGACTCTCAGGAGTGGCTCCTGAGTAGCTGGAATGAAAACCTGTAGCCACACCTGCCTTTTTGTAAATAAGAGTAAACTGACTGAGCTCAATCTGAACAAACAGATAAGGGGTTTACCTGGAGAATGCTTTGCTTAGACTGATGTCCCAGCTAACATGCTGAATTAATGCTACTTAACTCGGAAACGGGAAGTCTGAACTCGGAATTGCACTGTTTTCGAGCTCGGCACGGAGCTACAAAGACAGAACAGCAAACTGTATAGTCAGTGTTATAGACTAAAAGGGGCATTAGGTAAGATTAGTCAATTTTTTTTGAAGATTAGGTCTCAAAAGTTAAAGTAGGTGGACTCGACATTTGAATGATTTTTTACTCCTCCTCACTAGCTTGCTGTTATGGTGATGTCAAGACTAAATGCTGCTCCTTGCATTGGATTACATACTTTAAGATTAACATACTTTTTTTTTTTTTTTTTTAACAAATTGCCAATATTTACACATGAACAATTCAATCGAGACTCCTAATGAAGTAATCCAGACTGATGAATATTTTGCATGAAACATATCCACTGAGCTTCGGGTTCACAGGCGTGCCGACTGCGTGTGTCTGAAAGAAAGAACTCAACAGTTGCACATCTCAATAGCTCTAACTGTCCCTGTTCCAGATCAGAAAAAGAACTTTCCATCATTACTTCAGGGGAAAAAAAAAAAAAAAAAAAAAAAAAAAAAAAAAAAAAAAAAAAAAAAAAAAAAAAAAAAAAAAAAAAAAAAAAAAAAAAAAAAAAAAAAGTCAGGACAATCAGAAGAGAGTCTTAACATTCACTGCACAGTTGGAATTTATTGCTTAAGCTCCGACTACTTAAGCAGTAGTAAATTTACAGCAGAAAAAGGAGACATGGGAGGAAATGGCCTTGTCCTTTTTTTTTCTTTCAAACAAAAAGGAAACTCTTGGTATAACTATTCCTGGAAGAGCAGGAACACCAGATCTCTGAGACGAGATCGCAGGAAACTTTCTTACACAGACTCAGATGTTTTGCTGGATACTGAGATGATCACAACTCGCTGTGTGTAACACCTTCTGTTTAACTGTGTATTTTCACAGGCTCATCCTGCTTCACAGCATGCCTTAATAACCAGGAAGGACAGGTTTGGCAGTTTGAAGCTGCAACGCTATGAAATGTCCCGAATGTTAGAGAAGTCCTACTTTAACGCTCTGAGCACTCTGAAGAACAAGAACCATTTATTACTCTGGTTAGGAAAGCTTACTTTAGGGATGCAAAACAATGCCGTGATCTGCATCTGTATCATAATCTGCATCTGAAGTGGGTGTGGCCTAAACCAGATTTTTTTTTTTTTTTTTTTTTTTAAATGAAATATGAACTCAGGTCTTCCGGAAACTCTACAAAGCACCAAAGCAAAAACCTAGCAGTCAACATGGTGTGTGAATTCTGGCTCTGGTCTACAGCTCTACATCACTCGAGTTCATACATAATTGGCCTCAAACAGAAATTTATTAGTATTTTATTTACTTGTAGCCTAATTTAAACCACCACTACCCTGACCATGCAGTTACAAAGGACCGCCACACGTTCATGTTAATGCTGAATGAATGAAGCCTTTGTTTGTCCCGTGAGCTTCATGCTCATGCCTTCATCACGTGAAAATAAAAACCTTCCACCAACATGACTGTTTTTTTTTTTTTTTGTGGTTGCGTCCTGTGGGACCAAAGTCCCGCAGGAGTCTCGACCAGATGCCTTGTGTACCTTTTTGCCAAGAAAAACAAACAAGCAAACAAAGAAGAACAGTATGCCTCCTATTTGTAGCTGGTTAGAACACATTATCTGTTTAATCCAGCTTAGGGTTGGGCAACAAAAATAACATCACACTACAGTTCTGTGATACATGATATGCACAGTAGTGAGGTTAATCTTTATATAATGTCTACAAAAATTAACACCAAAAAGATTTTTTTTTTGTCTGTGAAAATGTTAATGTACAACTTCGAAGATTTAAAACAATACGAAACCCGAACAAAAAAAATGCTCCTTAATTTTTGGGAAACGCATTTGTTTTTAAATGCTCCTTGCATTATTTATTTAATTTAATACTGTACCATGACGACTCAGAACAATCTGTATAAGCTGTTATACAGATCACACAGACAGAAAGAAGGAAGGAAGGAAGGAAGGAAGGAAGGAAGGAAGAGAAGTGGGATGGTGCAGGTGAAAGCCTAACAGTATGACCAGGTACAACTCCTGTACCATGACGATCAGACGCACCATGCAAACAAGCCCCATCCAGCACCTGTTACTGAACACTGCGGCCTGTTTAAACTTTCATCACCCTGCTCGGGTTGCTGATGATCTATCACTACCCTGAGAGTCAGTACGGCGTCTGCTCCTTCTACTGTACTGGGATAGATTTACACCTGCCCCAGTCTGACCACACACACACACACACACACCACACCACGGCCTGCGCGGCAGAACACGGACGGAAGATGACTGTGTCCTTGTTTCCGTGTAATTATGATGACGAGGCACCGTCCATCGCTGGTTAAGCTAGTGAATACAGCTGCATATGCTAATGATGCTCAAACACACAAACCACAAGCAAGGAATAAAAACAGGATGGGATTTTCCCGTGATAATTCTAGGAAAAGATTCAGTGATGCAATGGCGTGCTGTGGCCAGATACGACGCGGTGGTAGCGTTATCACCCCAAAGTTAATTAGTTTCCAATAAAAGCAAGTGCTTTATTCCTCTTGTACCGCTACGATTTTTAATAATTAATCAACCTGCACTCATGTCATACCTTTTTATCCATTTATAGTTACATTTGATGTCATGGAACATCCACAAAGCAAGTTAGTTCCTGTTATTCGATGTGGGCGATATGACAAAAATATTTTGAAGAATTTGTGAGGGCATTTATATTATTATAAACGCAATATGTATCACAATACACAGGTTTGCTAAGAAACTTCCAGCAATCAGAAAGCCTGCAAGTGGAATGATACGTTTATCTAAAAATTCATTCAAAACTGAACTTTATGCTGTAAAATGTTTAACATTTTACAATTTTAAAGATTCAGTACATCAACTCCGCTGCTTCCGATCAGTTTGCAAAAGCTCCTAAAAGACAGGAACCAATGGGAATGTGTTGAGCAGATGTGTCTATCTGAATATATCGAGTAAAATCCACAAAAACACGGAGCATGGATATCCACTATATATCAGAAAAGTATACTGAGACGTAATTTAACCCAGCATCAATATTATACGGTCATATCACCCAGCCCTACCTCTTATAGCACCTACCCAAGACATTTATTTTAATGAAAGCTATTAAAGTGTTAATAAATAAAAAAAATTAAAAAAAATCAGCCCACTATGATTTCCTAGTTGATTGCCTAATAGATTTATTGGCTAAGGCTTGATTTTGTGAAACTCTTGATGGTGAAACACTGTTCTGGGCTTAAAGCAGATGTATTAGTGTGATTGCGTGATGCTGTCCCTCACCTCGTTCTGTGTACAGTCTGACTCGGGGCTGCCTGAGCGCATGGTGTCCTGGCTGTCTGAGGTGGAGTTGCTGGTGCTGGCGCTGGTGCTGTTGCACACTCGGTGTCTCAGGACGAAAGCTGGGCTTTCGCCCTCCTCCCTCATCTCCGCTCCTTCCAGCTTGTCTCCTGGAGTTTCTCCTCTCTCTCGTACTGCTGTTCGACACCAGGATGATTTTGTCCAGGCTGTCGCCTCTCGCTACCGGTGCGCCACGGGGGACCAGAGAACCTGAGAACGCGATATCAGGAGACCATTAAAGAATGCACAGTGTGTGTTATTTTTAATGAGTTATTAATGCTCCAGCAGTTAATCACCTCATTATAGAGTTCCAAAGGATAGAGAGCCAATTACATATTGTACACCGTAGTGGCTATGAAGTCGAAGCCTTCTTAGTCTCAGTGAAGTGAGCATACTCGAAGGAAACAATGTACCGTAAGCAATGTAAAGACAGGTAACGTGATTGAAAACGCTGCATAAATGATGCTTCCAGACAGTTGAACCACATGACACAATTAACCAATTAACCTTCTAAAACTGCTGCGGTGACCTGAGGATGGACAGACAGAGGGTTCATTACTGGGACCTGGATGCCGACTGCTTAGTGTTTTAATACGAACAGTGACTAAAGCGGAAAAAGCCTGCATTAGAGTGACAGAAGATCGACTGTTTGTCTGGCGACTGGATGTAATCAGACTGCACCTGCAAGAACACTCTGTCGACAACCGCGTGTCCCCCCCCCCCCTTTAATATGGAGATTAGTGACAATAGGACTTATTACAGAGTTTTCAGCATAATACTCAGAGGACATCGCTCAGTCTATCACTTCAAGCCACATCTCTAGTGTGTCAAGAGTCCCAGACGTTTGGGCGCTGCAGGAACCCGGCAGTCTTCCTCTGAATCCCAGGCGCCAAATCAACATCCTAGACAATAACAGACTACACTACTGAGGATACATCTGAGAGAAAATGTTCAGTGACAATATACAAGCGAATGCTGCTGGAAATAGCAGGAAGGCATATCTAAGTCCAACCAGATGGTGTCGTTGACAGAACCTAGAGGGACTACTCCCTAAACGCTAACACGAGAAAAAATGCCGGAGAGCTGAAAACAAGAATAGAAGAGGACTTGCGCAATCTAGGAAACGTAAGGACTTCTGCACTACTTGCAATCAAGCCACTGGTCAACAGAACATGAAGATGGCGAAAGAGTTTTAAAAAAAAAAAAAAAAAAAAAAAAAAAAAAAAAAAAAAAAAAAAAAAAAAAAAAAAAAAAAAAAGACAGTCTGTTTTTAAGAGTCTGTTTTTAAGATAGAAAAAAAAAATGTTAAAGCTTTGTTTGGTGTTAAGAAAATCTCCCAAACACAAGGTTAAAACCAAACCCTTTTTTTTTTTTTTTTTTTTTAATATTAGTGTGCACTTTTGTATCAGTAGCTTAACTGAATGTCCTGCTAAAGTACACACCGCACTGTTTAAAGGGAAAACAAGAGGGTTACACCATGTCTCAGTGAGATAAGAATCACGTCGGAAGGCACCTGTCTGCCAAGGTTTAATGCTCCCCTGGCCAAACTCATGCCATGCCAATCGCTCAATGCAAGGCCTTTCACATGGCCATTTGAGGTAAAGTATCATGGCTAACACTCTGACTAAAGTTCAAGGGCTGAGGAGTTATTCAATCCAAAATCCCGGCTTAGCGCTTTCTCCATATTAATGAACTGGTCCACTTTGCTTTGCCATAAAAAAAAGCCTTTCTAAAGGAGGAAGTGGTTGTTGAATCAGTGCTCATTTCACTCTTGTAATTGAAGCAATACTTTGTATAGCCACAGCTGCGAGAGTGTCTGGCTGTTTCCATCTTCCTTACTCAAAATTTACTCTCATTCTAACTCAAAAGCATGGCCACAGCTGCAGGCTAAAAAAAAAACGTTTGGCCTTTGTACAAACTCTTCTGGTGTGTCATGGCTCTTGTCCTAGCCAGCAAACAAACCGAGACAAGAACGCCACACCAGCGCGGCCTTCCAAACTAAACTCCCATACAGAAGGTGCTAAAGAAGGTCACGCATGCTTATCAAATGCACTCAACAAGCTAAATCTGAAGTCTTAGACAAGGTTAACCAGTGAAAGTGTGAAATGGAATTAACTCTTCAGATCGAACACACAACTCTTTTTATGGGGAAATCCAGGGGAAATCTATAGGGGCTATGTTTGCTCGCACTGAGATGCAATAATGCATGAAAATGTGTAAGTCTGAGAAGAACTATTTCATTAAAAAAAGATTTCGCGCCAACGGCATTTATGCAAAACTGAAGCATGGGGTCTATGGTTAATTATTAGTGGTTAACAGTATAACTAGCCATCCATGGCCAGGAGACCAGGACAGCATAATTGGCGCAGCTCTGGATGGGAAAGATGGCAGTACTTTCTCCCCTGTCAATTAGTGCAACAAGAGGCCAGCTAGTTACCGCATGGGAGGTTCATCTCGCAGGAATGACAGCAAACCTCCACCCTGGTTGGTAGATGTCATGTAATGGGGGAGAAAGAGCTAGTGGCACAAATAGTGGGTTTTAAAAAATATATAGCCAATATATATATATGTAAGTAGCAAAAGACATGGTGTACAAATTTGTGAGCTGCCATCCTCATTTGTCACTTTGGGAATTTTTAGAATAATTCAGTAATCAAGCACATGATCACCAAGAGAGACAGGCTGGACAGCCTTCACTGATTCTTACACTAGCGGTGGGAGATGTACCATATGAGACACCGCAGGAGCTTTTCAAATACGGTTTCCACCACAATTCAGCAAAATACAACTGACCTAAAACTTTGCAAAATTTGTCCACATACCCACAGCCACACATTTGCAAAGAGCAAGTGTTCTACTTTATGATTTTTTTAATGAAAATAAAAGAAAAACAAATCACTCGTTTGGAATAATTTATATCAATAGAGCATCAAGAACATTAGCTACTCTTGGCACTGCTCACCAATTTCGAACTAAATATTTATGTTTTAAAAATTAGAATCTCTAGGTTCTAAAAATTAGAAATTAACTGTGTGTACATGTACGCAATATGGCTGCAATTACCAACATAAATAGTAAAGGCAGTATAGCACCATATGACACTGTTTCCTTTACTGACTAAACAAACTTGCTTTGTGTCTCAAATCACGTATGTGTACTATTCCACACAGAGCGCTAGTTCTCTTATTACATTTTGGTGTTTTAAAAACCTCGCATGCAGCCTTCAATGTCAATGAAATGTCCGTTTTGAGTACCAGTCCTCTGGATTTTCTATATACATTTCTGTAAAGTCAGAGTTTTTGTTTGAGACGAAGCTCATGACAACATTCAAGATGATGGTGGAAAGCTTTCAAGAGAAACAGAGCTTGTCGGTGTGTTTAACATCACCAGATGGACAGGGACATTTTTGGCTCTGATGTACCATGTAGCAGACGACGTTTTTAATCCTCCAGATGTACATAAGATAAGTAAGTGGGTACGTGGACCATGCCGTCTGCATTGGCGCTGATTCTGAAGTCATGAGGCGTCAAGTATAAACTTGAGCACGAGAGGGTCCATACAGATTCTCAGAAGTACAGGAGCCATGAAAACGATCTCTCTGAATATTACTAACAAACTCAAACAACTTTTCTGCCCCTGTGACAACTCTCCTGTCTCCACGTCCCCTGCTCCTCCTACAGACCCCACAATGGCCTGATTCTGCCCTTCTGGAAACATGTGGAGCTCTGACAGGGCCAATTGGAAAGTAAAGAGGATTGAGTGGAAGTGTGTGTGTGTGTGTGTGTGTGTGTGTGTACACTGCTGAATGAGTGATCATCAAGTGGTGAGAAGTAGCCTCTCTGCTCAAGGCGAAGAACGCACTTGACCTTTGCTGCAATTCGAAGAATAGGTAATGACGGAAGGAAATGAAGTTATGAGTTGATAGCTTGATGACAGAAAACAAAACACGCCGATGCAAATGTAGAACTGGCTCTACGTAGATAAACGGCTAAAATGGATTCAGGATTGCTGACGTGACCGAAGATTAACGGACAGATCTATACAGGCTCTATTAAAAAAAAAAAACACTAACTATAAGAAGACTAACTGCTCTGGTAAACTGGCTGGAAAGTAAAATATTTATGGTAGTATATAATATTGATGACTCAATAAATACTTATGGCTCCTGCAAAAGATATTAAAATAATTAGTGAGTAAGTGGTGTAATTTGAATAAAAATTTTACATATGTATGCATATGTAAATAATGTACATTTTTCATAAAGCGCTCTGACAGAACAAAACAAATCGGTATTTTAGTTCAAAGAAGCGATCACGCGACCTTGTGATTCACTAGCTAAAATTTTAACTGAACCGTGAACACGTACAACGAAGATTTCCGTAAAGCGTTCCAATGGCATGACAAAGATTAAGGGAGTTCGCTATGACTTAATAAAGATTACTCAACATCTCAGACGTCCAATCAACGATTAAAGCGCAACGAATGAGTTCATTGTGTTGAGAAAATCCCAATAGACCAGTGAAATCCTTTGTGTGACTAGACGTCACTGGTGCAAGCGGACGACGTCCCGATGGCTTGTATAACTATTGGACCAAAACATCTGACGTTTTTCTGCATGGTGGAAAGGGGGGGGGATTGTCCGAAGAACAAAACCAGCAAACCGAGGGGGATGAGCGAGTCCAAACAAAGGCAGATCTTGGAGCTTTACATGCCGTATGACTTGCAGACACACCGAGTGACCCACTCTAAAGGGCTTTTTGTCTTTCGTCTCTCGGTCATAAGACCAGGCTGACAGTAATAACTGACAGTACCCCACTGACAGACAGGGTACGCAAGAAAAGCAGGTTCTCCACGTGCACAGGAGTGAAATATGAAACTGAAGAGGTGCCAATTACAGCAGCGAGAGTGGGGTTGCGAAAGAGCTGTCTGCAGTAGAGTCAGGAGCCACACTGCCTGGAGTCTTCATGGCCTACTCGACGCCTCTTTCACGCTGCATTGTTGTGGAAATGTGCGAGAGAAAGAGAGAGAGAGAGAGAGAGAGAGAGAGAGAGAGAGAGAGAGAGAGAGAGAGATACTCTGTCCAAATTCCAATAGCCAAGAAACTACTCTCTATACTCTAATGGCTATCTGTCATCTACGTTATTTGAAATGGAGCAGTACATTAAGTCGAGGCTACCAAAATAATGTGTTATAATATTGAGGAAACAACTTCATTCATGATTCAGGTGTCATGGTTACTCTCTCTCTCTCTCTCTCTCTCTCTCTCTCTCTCTCTCTCTCTGACTTTTAGATTATAATTTTCTAGACATATAATCTAGACTTTCTAGATTATAATTTTCCTTCTATTAGCACTAACTACCTGTTCGAGTCCCTTACGCTGTGTTCCGAGGAATTACGCCACTTTTTGAAACTCTCGAGCTACAAACTGGGGGAGGAAAGAAAGGGGGAAAAAAAGTACATGGACGCCTCCTTGTACTTCCTTTGTTAGCAAAAGAAGCTCTAAAAATACTAGTATAATAATACTAAATATACAGTACAACTCATTTAAAAGTACTGTATTTACTGTTGATGCTGTGAGCAGCCATGTTGATTTGACGTCACTTGCTGAACTCAGCGTTGACGAGACCGTCTCAAGTTTATAAGCAGGAATTCTGAGTTGACGTTTTCATCAGTATTTATTTATTTATTTATTTGCAAGTTCAACCTATAAGTGCACTCCCAGTGCCGGTCCCAGGCCCAGACAGAATTGGGGAGGGTTGCGTCAGGAAAGGCAGCTGGCGTAAAAACTGCAACATCAAATATGCGGACCAGTGATCCGCTGTGGTGACCTCTAACGGGAGCAGCCGAAAGAATAACACCACCACCACCAAGTCCAAGTTATGATAGTATCACACTACAGCAACCTCCGTTTCTCCGATACGGTTATAAACATGCTTCACTGCTGCCTATCTGAGCACGTTCATAACTTTATCAAACACGAAGGCTATCAGACACACAGAACAACACGCCGCTGCTGACCACAGCTAAAGCGAACAGTTCTCTCATTTGGCTAAGCAGCGCCGCAGACCGCCACGCTAGTTAGATTCCTCTTTGTTGCAGCGCAAACTTTTTTTTTTTTTTCAGACTAAACCAGCAACGTGATAAATACCGAGAGTGTATGAGAGTTTACAGAAAGGTCATTCTCGAAATTACCTTTCAAAGAAAGAGTAACTAGAGGATTTTACTTTGCAAAGATTGCATAAAGTTTAATTGCATAAAGATTTCATAATAATTTTTTCCCCATTTTCACCACAGGCTTGTGTAGTTTTAAACAGTGGAGACATTTTCAGACAAGCTTATCATAATTTTCAAAACTGTAACACCTCTATTCAAAAGTTACGTTTTATAATCCCGTGGACAATTTCACTGCTCATGTGCAAGGCGTTAGCTGCTTCTTCAGAACTTTTAAAGGAGGAGCTGTGAAACGGTTTCAGTTCGGTTCCTTTCGTTTTGTTATACTCGAAACTTTTGGGTGAAATCTGGACATCTGCCCTGATCTTCTCTCTTTTTCAGTTTCTATTCCGTCTTTCAGAAATGTGAAAACGTCGCACATCTGTAATGCGGTGCAAATTTCCCCACGGTTATTTTTTTCCTATCACGAGTCAAAAAAAATAAATAAATAAAAATATTTGTACTACAGTATCAATTTGACGGGATAAATTGTTTCCAGTGTGTTAGGCATGACACAGCTAAAACATTCATTACCAGGATTAAAATCATTATATCTTTTCATAATTTTAGTTTTTATATGATTACAAACTGACTAGAGAAGCTGAATTATTGTTAAAATACTTTAAAATATCTTTAACATTTTTAAATGTTAAAAAAATTGTACAGATGTTTTTCCTCCTGTCAGTGTTAATTTTTTTTTTTAGAAATGTTTTTAAACATTTTAAGTATTTATGTAGAATTAGAAAAAAAAAAAACAGTTATTTTAACTGGGAAATTGTTACTAAACCTATATACCGTGATACATATTGTGAGAACGGTGATATGATATTGCTCTCATGTTGCTCTGAACTAAACAATTATTTAGTTATTCTGTAATATCGAGTGGCATGCTGCTCTAAGCGTCTGTCCTCGCTGAGTGTTTCAGAAACAGTCTGCTAGCCTTAGTGGAGAATTAAAAATTGAGTAAAAATAAAACAAACAAACAAAAACCTCACCTAGCCCTGACGACAAACACTGAATTTACTTTTAAAGCTCAGTTACACTGTTATTCACACACAGGCAGCAGAACTGCACTAAGGTTAACTCATCCTTCACTCCCCCCATTCAAAAGCACCAACGTCATACAAGGTGGTCAAGTGCTCTGTTGGCTCTGACGCATGTCGAGCGCACACACACACACACACACACACACACACACACACACACACACACACACACACACACACACACCAAGGTCAAAATGAGCTCTGCACCTCCAAAGCGAACTCCTAGTCACAGAGTGTGTAGTGACATGGACCATCATCAGCCCTACAACACACAACAACAACAGCACACACAGCATGGGACACCGTGGAGTGCATCTCCCTGGCAACGCTATGACATCTTACGGAATTATGGGATGTGCGGCACTGCGCTGTCAGGCATCCGTGAACAGAACGGAGGAGCTGCGTCGCTCGCGCTTTAGTCCGGGTTTCAGGCATTTCTACTGCAATGAGAATGCTGAGATACGCATTTAATCATCTGAACAACACAAACAAATTTAAATTATATATATATATATATATATATATATATATATATATATATATATATATATATATATATATATATATATATATATATATACACACACACACACACACACACATCTTTTCTTTCCTTCATTTTAACCACCTTAAACCAGCTGTCAAACTGCAGGATGAACAGATGAAGGCAATATGGCACAAATATCACATCCTAACACTTTTATATCATATTTAAGTTTGCAGCCAGACTGCACTAGTGTTGCATTAATATATAAAATAATGACTTAACATGCAAGATCTAAAAAAAATTAATTATTTAAAACAGAGAATACTAGAAAACAAAACATCTGGTTCACAAATATATATAAAAAAAAAAAAACGTCCAATCACCTACGTGCTACTGTAAAGATCCGGTCAGTGTTATAGAAGAACAGATGATACCCATGACATGGATATCATATATGGAGCATGATGTTAAGGGAAAATAATCAGCGTTTGGGTTGTTGCGGTCCGACGCAAAGCACTTATTTATTTATCGTTGATTTACTACTGATTATTTTCCTATAAAAACAAATCCTGAAATGTTTTTTTTTTACTGCAGTAACCTGCTTTTTTTTTTTTTTTTTTTTTATTTATTTAAAGAATGACGCATCATACTTTTTATCCGTTTAATGTTGCGGAAACAAGTTAGTTCCTGTTCTCACTTACGTTAAAAAAAAAAAAGCTAAATAAACAAATTACCGAAAAAGACTCCATATCAACGATTATGCTCTTTTTTAAATCAATTTATGTGAGGCGTATTGAGGTACAGGTCCCTGTTGTTATGAAAAATTAATCAACACCTTTCTTAACCAATCAGAATCGAGAATTTACCGCTCTGAATAAGCTGTAATCTTTACAATACTCTATACAATTCTGATCCTAAGCTGATATTTTATTGAACTCAGAGGTAGGAAGACTAAACTAACAGTAATTTTGAACTCAATAGAGGCATCAGTGTTCATTTTTCACCTGGGCAGCACTTTGTCTCCGAGTGAGGACACGCTGAACACAGATCATGTGTGACCCTGACTGTGAAAGCTAATCCATGTGAAGAGAACACACGAGCGTCGCAAGTCTAACAAACGTGCAGAGAGAAGACGTCATGAAACGTGTCGGGTCTAAGATGCTTAGGGACTTTGATAAATCCCTCTCGCAGGCTGGGTTACTCGTATTGATCAGGTATGTGTCGTGGAACATCAGACTCAGACTTCTTTTCTTTTCTGATAAAAATCGATAATGTTCTCAAAATGGTGAGATTAGATTCATATTTCATGGGATCCTGTGATAAAAAAAAAAAAACAGCTTTCAATAATAATAATAATAATAATAATAATAATAATAATAATAATAATAATAACATAACAGCGCTGTACTGTAAAGCAAGCCAGCTGTGTGTAAAGAGCCGACAGCGCTGACACATGACTGGACCTATAATTACCACTTATTCTGAGAAGATAAGCTTCTCTGAATTCAGATCCCACACACTGATAACCAAACTGATATCTCATCAAAAATTTTTTTATTAAAGATAAACCGACTGCCACACTGATCTCAGATCTAATCGTTGATCAATCGATGTTGCTCAATTCTACGATGTGGCAAACAACTCACTGTTCTAACCTTCAATCATTTCTATCTTTATTTAAATAATCTGATGACGTATTATGCCTGTGACGGGGCTCGGCTCGGCTCGATGACTTCTGCCACGGTACACTTTACTGAAACACTGACCGTCTCCAGACTACTGAATCCTTATTGTGAAACGTTATAAGATTGTTAGTTTGTACAGAGGTTTTAATTTCCCTCCTTTCTGCTGATCAACATTTTAGTTTTGAAGACATTCAATAAAAATATTACTGAACTCAAGTTTTCTTCCAGTTAAACACTACGACTCTGCTGGCAGTTTGTTAGGAAACATATCCAGTGAATCATCACACATATCATGTATCATAGGAATATTATTGTGAGCTGGTATTTCTAGAGGAGTCAAAGTGTGCAAAGAATACATTATAAAGCACATAAACTACTTCTGTCAGCTTACGTCAGCTTGACACGACACAGGTGTTCATAACATTTACAAAAAACTCTGCTTTTATACAGTAAACAATAAACCTTTTTCCCCAAACGAGACCATAATCCTCGACGTTTTGGTTTCTCCGCATTATTGACCTTCGCTTTTGTAAATCCATATAGAATAAATATTTCAGCATAGTTTCTGGTTTTATTTTCTTGCCTCCTGTTGTTCTGCGGAGTGACTCGATTACGAGCGGTGGTAGATGGACAGGGAAATGTGTCTGTGTGTATTTGCTTACTCCTACGCTAGCGCGGTGTGTCAGGATGGCGAAAAGGACTACAATAGCGTGTACACTCTTCATTTAAATGTGGTCTGTCCGAAACGGATTTCAGACGTTTCAAAACAGCAGCATGCAAAACCTGTTTTCATAGTTAGAGACATATTCGTAATATTAATTTGCAAAATAAATGAATAAAACAAAAGAGGAGGTTGTCAGGTTCTCTCACAAGCCCATCTGTAAATTGGAAATTAGGCGACCTCTAGTTTGGGAGCACCTGCTTCAAAACTATTTTTATTTTTTTATAAATAAAACGTTTGCCCTATCGTCCAGAGACTGCGAGTTCAAATCCTGACGATATCACAGCCACCCGTGGGAGGGGTATACGCTATCTCACCTGTCAGTCACAGTGACACTAGCCAATCACGGGCGTCTGTGAGCTCGTGTATGAGGAAGAGGGCGGATAGCGCTTTCCTCCGAGTGTGTTACGCTGCCCTGTGACGAAGCATGAGCAGGGGTTTAAGGGGCCGTTTACACGACAACGTTTTCAGCCAAAAACGGGAAACTTTTTATGCGTTTTGTCTGTTCGTTTACATGACAACGGCGTTTTGGGGACTGAAAACGCATATTTTTGAAAACGGGTTTCAAAGCGCAATTTTTGAAAACGCCGCCGTTATCGTCTCCGTGTAAACACCCAAAACGGGAATCTTTGAAAACGGTGACGTCACGCGTGTGCGTAGTACGTGTCAGGTACGTGGACATGCACGGTGCGTGTCTATTGTAAAGGGAAGCGCGTACGTAATACAGCGTTTTTGTCCGTTATCGCGGATATGTGTAAACATGAATCGTTTTGAAAACGTTGTCGTGTATACGTGAGACTTTTTGAAAACGCAAGAGAAAAACTTTTCCGATTTTTGACCACATCGTTGTCGTGTAAACGTAGCCTGAAAGATGTGTTTGGCTGGCTTCAGAGGAAGCACGTGACAGCCTTCTCACCCCTGGATAGCGGTCATATGGTGGTGCGAATCGGCCAAGACTAAATTAAGGAGAAAAACAATGGAAAATAAAATAAAAATTATAACAAAACCATATGTTTCTATAACTAGGAGATAAAACATCACTTTAAACACGGTGCCTTAAATGTCGACATCATGATGATAAGTGTGTTTAATTTTTTTTTTTTAACAGTAATATTGTTTTTGGTGTCAGTATCAAAGATCAGAATGATGGTATAACATCTAGAGATGAACGTCAGACACGCCGAGTCGGAGCCAACACTACTGTTTACTACGAGCGCTAGTATTCAAGCTGAGGGAGTTTTGCAGAACTTGGAAAGAGAAACTTCCAGTAACACGGTTACTGAGAAACCGATCAGCTGATATCGGGAATGTATTCAGAATACGAGTGCATTTCTGTGCCACTAAAATCTACAGAGCAGAGAGTGAGCTGTGAGTGTAATGATTACTGAAGTGATGAAGGAATAAAACACTTCGGAGCATTTTTTTATGGCAAAATAATCAACGACAGAGTGGTGTGATACGGCTCGACGCTACTGCAAGACAACACGTCCTGAAGTGTTTTATTCCTCTTATCCCTCGACTGATTCGCCATTTATTACAATTTTTAAAAGTATAAGTAACGAACGACACGTCAAACCTTTTATCCGTTTATAGTTGTGACGCGTCCACGAGACGAGGTAGTTCCTGTTCTCACTTACGTTATAGCAGCGAATATGGTATTTCCTTTCTCGTGAAGACAATAAGACTAAAAAAACCAACAAACAAACAAACAAAAAAACAACACACGTAGCAGCTCGTCACGTTACCGAGAAACCGCAAAGTGTAAACTCCTGAAACTGGAGACTCCTTCCATAAATGTTAAATAAACCTCGTCTTACAGAGAACTCCAACATATCAACGATTATATCATACAAGTCCACGTGTGAGCTGTTAGTACAGAAAGAGCAAATTAATATAAACCTGTAAAATTACTACTGTTAGGAAATTAATCAGCATTAACCTTCTGACCAATCAGATTCAAGAATTGTGTTATTACGAATAACAAGTACTACATTGTTACAGGTATACCAGGGTTTTGTTTTTTTTTGTTTTTTTAAATTTGATTAAGACTTAAAATGAGTATTATTTGATGTAAATATGATCTGAAACACTTATCTATTCTGACAGATATTTCTAAAGAGAATATCAGAGATATTCACATCAGTACTTTCCCTGTAGGATGTCAGGTGCTGAAGCTTGGGGGGGAAAATAAAGAGCAGAAATAGAGACAAAGAGCAGGATGTGATGTGTACTCAAGAAAGATGAATGAAGTCAGAGAAGTTTTCTTTTCTCTATTTTACTCTAAACTTGCTGTAATTCCTCTTGCTGTTATTTCAATGCTAAGCTGATCAATGTGGCTCCACGCGCGAGGGTTTGTTTATACTATAGTTAGCTTAGCTTCAGTTAGCTTGTCCTCTGGCAGGCTTGAACATGAGCAGCCATATGTTTGGTCCATGTTTGTTCTCTTTTTTGAAAAACAGAATGAAAGCAGGAGACATTTTCAATGTTGTCTATCAGGTTTGTATTAAAGGGAAATAACAGCAGCTGTGAGCACCATGCTAGGTCTAACAGGGAGTCTCTGAACGTAGAGCAGCCTTTAAATACTCGAGGTGGATTTTAAGTGTCCTGGCTACTAGTTTTGTAGGTTTGTAGTTTTAACCTTCGTGTTCATTTTATAAAAAAAAAAAAAAAAACAGAAAGAAAGAAAAAAATGCTTGAGTATTAGGTAGGCTAGTTAAGCTAGCTTGGCAGGTTCAAAAGAGAAAGGCCAGTGCACGAGCTCGTGTTCAACTGAAGAAAAGTAACGTTAGTAACGTTAGGATTGAGACTGGTTAAAACTGGTTTTCTACTCAAAATACCTGCGTGTCAGTACATCAAACATGTATAATACGTTACAAAAATGAACTTTACCTCCAAAGCCGGGAGTCAGAAGCTGCTCTTTAAGTGTTTTTGTCACAGAGTTGCCGCGACTCGGGTAAATATTTCTCCTCACTCCGCAGCTCTCGCACCGACCGCGGCTCTGTCAACTGACTTCTCTTTCACTGGCTGCGTCTCTTGATGTCGGAGCGCTACCGCGTGACGCGCCTCGCGTGAGAGCCTCACGACCAATCAGAACGTTCCTATGATAACCCGCTGACCAATGAGCGAGCGCCGGAACCGAAAGGTTTACTGGGTAACGTAGTTCCAAAGGTTGTTTATGTCCCAGACGTCATCTAGGCTACGTTCACACAATAGTCAATTACGATTTGCGGCTCAAATCCGTTTTTTTGTCAGTTTGTTGTTCCTAGTAGCTTCTTAAACATGAATGTTCACTTAACTTCAGTATCAATACACCATAAATAACATTAAACTAACTAACACTTCTACACTAGTTGCTTTACCCTTGTATCATATCAATGGTATTTTTCTGAGCTGAAAATATGAATATGGTGTATCTTTAAAAATTATTTCATGTTGATGATTGAACTTTAAGAGTGCACTAGACATTTTCATAAAATTTCTTACTTTTAAAATAACTGTAAATATGTAAAACTTGATAAAGATTTTAATAGTTTTTTTAACTCAATGACCCCGCCCCCATTACCGCCCATGTACACAAAGCCCCGCCCCCAGAACTTACCATTACCATTAGCAAGGGCTGTAATGACGTCGCTTGAAAGCCATGTCACAAGACAATAAATAAATTTTAAAAATAAATAAATAAATAAATATGTCAAATTCTCCTCATAATGATTTAAGAAGGAAGTGAAGGGGGCGTGTCTATAAAATGACTGACAAGAGGCCAATCCAAATACAAACAAATGTTCTGGACTGAAGGCAGGTTTCCAAACTGTTTTTTTTTTCAGCTATGTAATACATTTGGTCTGAGACAATGGCTTAAAATATAATTTTTTTATTATTTCTGCATAATTTTACACATTATTTGTATTAACAAGAAATTAAAAATATTGACTACTGCACCTTCAAGTGGTTGAGAAAACCCATTTGGAAAAGTGATTTCTGGTCTGAAATGCTTGTTTGTGTTTGGATGTGTGTCCTGTCAGTCATTTTATAGACACTTGATTCTACAGGCCACCATGGATCCTGGGGGCTAATCTTGGAAAAAGAAAAAAAAATCTTGCCTAATGCACCTTTAAGGAGCATTGATGCTTCTTGGTGCACCACATGCGCTTTTTAGATAAAAGATACAATCATCGTTCAAACCATGTATCATTGATGGAATCACATGGGTACACAGCGACAATTGCAGCTGCAAGGCTTGTTTTCAAACACCCTACACTCTCCCACACTACCCCAATGCTGCCTTCTCTCAACTAGCTTCCTGTGGCAAACCCACAGTAGATACAAACACTGCTGCTTGCTTACAAAACCAAAATGCATCCATCTTAAGTCACTTATCACATCCTGCTCTGCAGCACACTCCCTTCAACCCTCTAGCATGGCTCAGCTGGACCCACCAACCCACCAAAGAGACAAAGAAGACACGTTTCGAGACTCTTCTCTGTTCTAGCACCCAGGTGATGAAATGAACTTCTCCTGGCCGTCCGAACAAACGAAGACCGAAGACCTATCTGTTCACCAAGCACTTGAATTAGCATTTCGTTAATCGAGTTAAAAATTCCATGCTGTACTAACTCCAACTGTGGTTTAGGTTCATGGTATTCTTAGTCCCTGTCCTTAGTGAATTTAGTGAATGAGGGAAATGTTTTTAATAGAGACCACTTCTGTAAGTCGCTCTAGATCGCTAAATGCTATAAATGTAAATGTACATTATTTCTGAGAGTCCAATAATAAACCAAATAACCACTGCACCACCTGCATTAACCGCTGTTCATACCACCAGTCAGTTAGATTCCACGTCTACAGCGACCAAAATGAACCAACACCTCAATGAACGAGGATGCAGAAAATAATCATTGACGACGACGCGTGATGCGTGACCACCCCAAAGTTCATGATTTTCCAGGAATCTTTTAATCCTCTTACACTACAGCAGTGAATTAAAGACTGACACGTCATACTTTTTATCCATTTACAGTTACTTTTAATGTTGTGGAACGTCTAGTTCGTTCCTGATATCACTTACATTATAGCAGCGCTAAGCAGTCGTTCCATCACCAGGCCCTATTTTTATCTCTCTCTTGACGAGAAACTGGAAAAGCGCACAGCCCTCTGTCCTGAATACCCAAAATTACAGCTTTACCTCCAACTGTTACTAAGCACTGACACTGGAGACTCCTTCCATAAATACAAAATAAATGTTTCCTCACAGAAATGTCACCGTATCAAAAAAGACATGTCATTACTCTTTTTATGTGGAGTGTATATATGTAACAGACGAGATTCGTTAAAATCAGACATGGAATTTTCTCAAGTCATCAGTTTAGGAGATTGGTATTTTATTTGTTTATAAGAAAATTAGGGTGTGTATGCAAGTAGCGTTGCAGCCCTCACAGTTATTAAGTGGCACAATTTAAGTTATTAAGCAGGTAAATGTAGAAATTTAAAATTTTTATATCTGGAATTTATATATTTCTGTAAAGCTGCTTTGTGACAACGTCCACTGTTAAGGCACATTAGTAAGGCAACCTTAATGTAAAGCTTTACCCTTAAATGGGATCTAGTCTGAACGGGTTACACACCTGAACAACACCTGTATCAGATACAGTAAGTCATATGTAGACAACATATAGGGGTACTTTTTAAGTCGACCTAATTTGTTATTGCAGTGAAAGCCACATGATCTTTTTTAAATGTGATCCATATCCAATACTAGGTCGTGACCTGTGCGCAAAAAAACAAGCTCAACCCAACAAGTCTATTACAAGTAAACAAATAAAACTGAGATAATACTGCAGAGGAAATACTAAAAGGCATGATAAGGTGAATCAGGGCCAAAATTACGACATATGCTGAGTTAGACTGATATATATCTGTTCATGAGGTTCTTCATAAAATAATAACTAGTCATGAAAAAAATATTTGGGCACATTTATTCTTTTATTCTGTAGCCTCTAAATATCACATTTTTGCCTTCTCAGAACCTTTGAAACATTTTTTTTAATTATTATTATGGCTATAATTGTTCTTAATATTTTTAACTCTTCATATTTTTTTTATATGTACTATCTGACTTGTGCAGCTCAACCACCTGTCTATTTTGTCTTGAAACTTTTTTGTTTTTCTCCATATAAAGATTATTTCATTAATTCATTTTCAGTTTTAATTCATTTGACATATTCATTAGGGGCGCCATTATTTTAGCTACACTTCTAAAGAAATTCTGTAAGGATCAAATGAAAAGTTTCTAAGTATCATAATTACTATTTTGAGCACCAAACAATAAACCATCAGTAAAAAAAAAAAAAAAAAAAAAAAAAAAAATCTAAACCAAATCATAATTTGCCTTTGTATTTAAAAGTGTGTAAATTCTCCAAAATAATTTGTGGTGCAGTTTTCTAAGGAAATCGACTGGTAGGTTAGTCCAGGCTTTGTGAGGAACCTGCTTTTCTTTCTTTTTTTTTTTTTTTTTTTTTATCTCTGCAGAAAAAAAACCTCAGACAGAAATGCAGTTCATTATTTTATATGGTTCATTACTTTAAAAACATACAAAACTTCGCAATATTATTAAAAAAAAAAATTCTTTTCTACTGAAACACTAATGTAGTAGTCATAAAATTGAAATGAAAAAAGTAGACAAAGTAGGGTATGCGTTTGAAAGAAAACAATATCATTCAGCAGAGGAAGTCTGATATACAAGAAGGATTTACGTTCGAGGAAAGACGAGTTGTTTAGTTTGAACTTCTTCTAATCAACCTCCCGAGTGCAAAATCTCAAATTTATTTTATGCAGATCATTTCGAATGGTGCCAATGATTCAAAAAGATGACTCCATTTTGGAGGTCTGATGACTTTGGACCTGAGTAGGGTGGTGCGTTGTTAGTGTCGTAACCAAAGGGGCAAAGTTTATTAGATAACATTTCTAATCAGTTATACCAATCTGTATTGCATCTACGTAATATTTAATGGGTGAATCTGAACGGAAAAAACCTTGTCTTATCGTTACAGATACTCGAGAAGAATGTCTGGATAAAGTCCAGTTCATTCTGTGAAAGTACACAGTGTCGTCTTTTTCTTTCTGTATCTGTTAACTGCAAACCAAACAGCATTGAGACAGCGTGACACGATCTACAGGCCCTGACACGATCTACAGGCCCTGAGCGAAACCCATCAAGTCATTTTAACAAAGACCTGGGTGTGAGAAAAGAGTTCAAGCAGCCTTACAAATCATCTACTTGAATTTTGTGCATAGGCAGGGCGAGGTTCATTAAAAGTGTCAGGGCTGTGCTTTTTATGTGATAATGACAGATCAGTATGAACTCTCACACCAGGTTTCAATCTTATCCTGACGCACCCTGCATTCTCTAAGCTCAGTGTTCTTCATTACTGCTTCTTCTTGTTCTAACAAGAATAATCCTGATATTTTGCTCAGTGTGTTTGCAAGTAAGTTCATTTAAAGTGAATTCATAGAACAGTAACTTGCCATTAAAGCAGATTTTCTCCTCCGATCACTTAATTAGAAAATAATATACCGCACAGTTACCAATCACTTTCATGAGGTGTTCACATTGCAGTGTCAGTGTATAAGGGGGGAAAAAAATCCTTTTATGTAAACAGACTATGGATTTATCCTACTGACTACTGATTGAACCACTTACGCCAAAGTAAACAGCAGATTTATTAAAGTCAGAAATGCACTGAATGGGAAATACTCGCCACTTCTAGAGGAAGAGTGTAATAGAAGTAAAATGCCGATGTTTATAGCTGCTATAACGCAAGGTAAAAAAGGAGCTAACTTGTTTACATACTTGATATAAATCGCTATGATATAAGAAGAACAAAACGCTTAATTTTTTTTTACCAAAGATTGAATTTGTGCCTGTTTTGGAGGTGCCCGTGTTCAGCATTGAATTTATTTGCCACACAACTGTGGTTAATGGCTCAGATGAAAGTAGACACTCAGAGCTTTAAGAATTTGCAGTCTTTCGTAAGTATTTCTTTTTTTAACCTAGCCTACTAGGTTTCAATGTTATCATTTTATTGTGGGAGTTGTATACGGTGTTTCACTATTAAAAAAGCTCTTGAGGCGTGACTTGTATGCCCAGCAGGGGGATCACACCCCACCCCTTTCCCATCACCCTGCTCACCAGCAGCTAAACACAGAGCCACGATACTCTACACACAGAAGCCCAACAGTGTCCTGAATAATCTTATAACAGACCTGCGACGATAAAATAATTCATTTGTTCACGCTGATGTTTATTTGTTTAAAATGTCCGATATGTCGATTTCCATTTCGGCAGTGGAATATTGTCCAGTATACTCTGAGAAAGGGTTAAGGACATGCTGATATACAGTTCTGTGCAAAAGTCTTAGGCACATGCAAAGAAATGCTGTAGAGCAAAGATGCCTTCAAAAATAATGAAATTAAATATTTCTACATTTAAAAAAAAACTATAAAGAGCAGTAAACAGTAATAAATGAAACAAAGTCAATATTTAGTGTGACGATCCTTCACTTAAAAAAAAAAAAAATAGTATTCTCAGGTGCAGTGTGTGCAGTTTGATAAGGAAATGAGCTGTAAGTGTTACTGAGCATCTTACAGAAGCAGCCGCAGGTCTTCTGGAGACTTTGACTGTCGACTCGCTTCTTATTTCTGCAGCGAAACCCAGCAGCCTTCATTCTGTTTTTATCTGAAAAGTCTCTTATGGAATCTGCTGCTTTCTTTATTGACATACAAACATTTTTCTGTAACATTTCATTTTGTGCTGGAAAACTAATGTCTGGAATCTAAAATGTTTTTGTACTGAATCAATAATGTAGAAGTCAGAAAATACAAATCTATAACAAAGTTTGTACTAAAAAAAAAAAAAAATAGGGTGCCTAAGACTTTTTCACAGGACTGTACAGGAAAATAATCAACAACACAGTGGTGAGATGAAGTGGAGTTACTGTTACCTTCATAAAGTTGATTATGTTCCTGTAAGAGCATGTCCTGAAGTTTCTCACTGCTGATATATCACTACGATTTATAGTTTAATGCCGACAATATTTTGCTCATTAAAGAATGACACGTCACACTCTTTAGTTATATCCAGAGAAAATATACTGATAATATAATTAGAAGTAGAATTAGACTTACGCTGATATACTGATCCTGATGAAATTATAATGAAACTCTAGAGAATATTGCTACTTTTACTGCTACTTTTAAACGTACTCAAGTATTAAAAATTAAATGTTTTAACTGATGAAATTTAAGTTAATGTCATGTTTTCTTGTGGAAAAGTAACTTTTATTATCTACAAGCTGTTTTAAAGCAACAATGCTAGTTTGTCCGTAGCGTTATGTTGTGTTTATGATTATGTTGTGATGTTAGCTACTCGAATCGATCCTAGTCTAACCTGGCATTAGCAAAGAAAACCGAAATGATCGGATGCTAAATTGATCCCATTCGTTTCATATACAATATAGCAGTGGTTCTCAACGTGGGGTCCAGGGACCCCCAGGCGTCGGTGAAGCATAGCCAGGGGATCTGTGACTTTTTTTTATTTTGAGGTGTAAATCAAAAACCACATTATGAAAGTTATTATATTTAGGGGTCCAAGCACCAAAGTGAAGTGAAGTACTTCACCATACTTGTGGCCAAGTATGCCCAAGTGACCCATACTCAGAATTTGTGCCCTGCATTTAACCTAGCCAAGTGCACACATGCGCGCACGCACACACACACACACACACACACAGAGCAGTGGGCAGCCTTTTTTGCTGCAGGGAGCAGTTGGGGGTCAGTGCCTTTCTCAAGGGACTCACCTCAGTCATGGTATTGAGGGTGGAAGAGAGCACTGGTCATTCACCTACAATCCCTGCCAGCCTGAGACTCGAACCCACGACCTTCAGGTTCACATTCAGGTTGCAAGGCTGACTCTCTAACCATTACTCCACGACTGCGTTCAAGAATAGAAAGCTCTACTGCTCCAAAAATATTGTTTTGAAATTTTTGAATAATGTTCATGAAATAAATCCAATTTTTCTCTCTCCTGAAGTTAATAAGGCAAAAAAAAAAAACCTACAGCTTGTCATGTTGCAGAGAAACTGCAAAGCATAGACCCCTCCATCCTGAAGAGTGTCAGAAAACTTAATGTTACAGCTTTACTTCTAAATGTTACAGAGCACTGACACTGGAGACTCCTTCCAAAAATTTCAGATATCTCCTTACAGAAAACATCACCATATGAACAATTATACGTTTTTCTTTGTTAAATAACACATTTTAAAATGTGTTTATTATGTAGATTAGATGTGAAGCATTCGCATGTATACAAGTCACTGTGAATGAGCTGTTACTATAGAAACGATAACGTATTAGAATGAGAGAATTAACATGAACCTGTGATTTGTCCTGCAGCTGGAAATACTGTCAGAGCTGCTGTTATAGGAATTTAATCACTGCCTTCTGACCAATCAGAATCGACATGTGGTATAAAGCATAACAAAGCATAAGATGGCACATAAGTGATAATCATCTCTAATAATAATTTTAATATTACTGGTTTGAATGATGGGGAAATACATATACACAACAAGCATATGGTCATTAGCCAGCAAACGATCTGGATTAACATCTGGATATAAAATCATGGACATCGTAATCATGAAGTGTAATTTGCGTACATGGACTGTTATTTACAAGTTTTGCATTCACTCACTGATTGACAAAAGGCCATTTTAATAAAATCTTCCTCCATGGCCTGGCTATCTGACGGCAAGTCATATTGCCCCTGCTAAAATAAAAACTCGACAGTAGAAGCCTCTGTATCAAAAAATAATAATCAGAACAATACATACGATGTATAACATGACAAGCACTTAATAAAATATAATCTGAACCACTGTTGTTTGGCTAAAATATTATTTTGCAGTCCTTATCATAAAGCCCCATTTTTTTCCTTTGCTCTTTTTTAAAATCTGAATATGTGGCTCACTGTTTTGAGGCACTTGATATCATTGGATATCCTTGGAGGAGATGAAATTCCTCGAGATGACGGTAAGAGGGAAGGCCCTCACAGGCAGAGAGAGCTCTGAACGTCACATCAGTTCATAGTGAACCGAGCTAAAAGCTTCTCAAGGTCAAAAACTCAAGTGTCTGGTGGTGCTTTTAAATCATCAGGGTAAAGTCAGACATTTTGGTGACTATAAATGCTTTAACTAGCAACATAGATTTCACAGGTCAACACACACGACATCATCCAAAGTCCAGCATTCGAGGTCAGGGGCTGACCCGAGGATTTTAAGAGCTCTGTCGCAGGGGAGGTTTAGAGAGCGTCCGTGAGAGAGGAGTGGGCGGAGCAGCATGCTGGATTACTAGCGTGATAAATCTGTTTTTGTAGACAGTTTCATCCTCATGAGACGCTACCAAGGGAAAGAAGGCCTGAAAGCAAAACTTCCTTCTCATCATACCTCGTCTTTTCCTCTCGAGTGAAAGCAAAGTGTTGAAAAATCACCATCCACCACACACTTGTACTTAATTAATACCTATACTTAAACATTTCTTTAGATTTTATTTATCATTTTAGTACATTTCACTCCTTCTGGGCCCCAGAAGGTCCGTCCTCCATCTCGCCTGCTAATTGCTCGGTGTGTCTCTAACCAGTGTCTTGGTTACTTGCAGACGAACTGGTCGACGAGTGACGTGCAGCGCTTGCACTTGACGTAGCAGCACCAGTGGAACTTGCAGTGGCAGCGCTCGTGCTTGTAGGTCTTGAACTGGTCGTATCCGCGGCCGCAGCACATCAGCTCACAGCCGTCCATGCCCTCCGAGGTCTTGTTGCAGAGACGGCCGTGCGTTCCCAGCGAGCCCGTGCTCTCGTTGCGCAGGCAGTAGTCCGGGCTCGGGTCGATGTACACCAGGTCCTCAGAGGTGGGAACGTTGAAGCGCTGGTTCACCTGCTCCAGCTTGCCACGCCGGTTGATGCGCATGGCCGTGGCGCTGTCGTATTTCTCCTTCAGGAACTCACCAACACGCCGGAAGTCAGCAAGCTGCAACCAGCAAGTCTTCAGACTGCAGGACCCGGAGACGCCGTGACACTTACAAGCCACGTTGGCCAGATTGTACACCGCCTAGGAACAGAGAATTAGAGATATGTTTACAATGGTGACAGTTGTATGTAAGAGTATAGCATAGATAGTAGCATCATTTTTATTATGAATAGGGTAATTTAATAATAATAATAATAATAATAATAATAATAAAAAAGAGATATCACAATAAATCTTTGTAAGTGGATTGCTGATATTCTTACATGTATTGAAATATTTTTCTAATGAAATATGTATAAAACTGTGTAAACCAAAAATCTAGTTTTTACTGTGAGGACGCTCTCAGGAGGAAGACTTGTTGGAACGTCATTAATTATCATTTAATCGATAAAATGCCATGTTATAAAAAGTTGTTCATAAATCCAATAATTCTCCAACTTTTTGAGGAAGCCCTCTCTAACAAGCTTCTAAATAGGGATAGGAATGAACATTTCATGAACACAGATATTGAACAGAAGAGAGAGAGAAAAAAAAAGAGATATATACAATTAATAAAAATTAAAACATACAATTTGGTTTAATGTGTTTACACAGTAGTTATTGCTGTTTATAAAAATATATAAAACAAACTGAGGTGTATCATAATGACTCATACAGTGTTACAGGAAACAGGAATTCCTTCTCAGGAATGTATGAGTACATCAAGTGATTGTGCCATGTGGGTGGCGTGTAAAGCCTTCTTTGCTATTGATTATCTTCATTTTAATGCTTTAACATTAATAATACTATAGTTTTAGAGCACATTTTTGAACTCAAAAGTAGGAGCAGTGAAAGTAATTTGTTTTTGTATAAATACACTGCCCCCTAGGGGTCAATATAGCTCATTACATTGAGTGTCGATAAGAGGGTAGTTTTAAAGTCGTCCAAAACTTACTGTTTTATTCAAATCTAGAATAAATTATATTCTTGCAAGTTCACAAAAGTAAAGAGCTCTAAAGTAAAAAGCTCTCTGGCTCCAATCGGTTGAAATATTATGGTACACAGTAAATTAATTGAATAGCTGAATAGATTTTTTATGTTCATAAAAAATACTTTAATGGGTCCCTGGCTGAAAATGTTTGAGAACCACTTCCAGTTCAACAGGAAGAAGGTTGTTAGGCAACAGAAACATGCCCTTTTCAGTAAAATCCCCTCATCAAGAAATCCAGATTGCATGAATACGCAAATTAAAAACACCTTCTACTCCACACACTCCTCACTTACCCTGGTAAACTGTTGCTGTATAGGCTGCATTTGCATACTGAACCTGATTGGCTCTTATGTATTGTGATGCAACAACCCTTTTTATTATTATTACTATTATTACACTAACTCAGATTTTCAAAGCATGTTTTCAGCAAATCTGCTGTGGAGACCGTTTTCACACACTGACCACGTTTCCCACTTGAGGAACATGTCTCATAAATTCTAGGGCAGATTTGAACCCTTTAAAGTACAGCATAATTATTAATTAGTTCCCTCTTTTATAAAGTGCGGCTAATATACATTCACTTATTGCTACATTTGTGTTTATAAGTAGATAAAGCGTTACGTTAGCACAATTTAAACATGCTAAACAAAAATATATTGTTACAGTTAGTTATGGTCCTCAATAATTTGTTCATTATACAAAATTGTATTTGAATAATTTCTCACTTGCAGCGAATAGAAACTAGTGAAGGGGAGGGTAGGTAGCCTGTGTTACTACTAAATAGTTCCAGTCTAAGTGGTTTTCAGACGTTCTTCTGTAAATGTGCGTACATTTCTACCATTTTGCATGCTCACACCGCCCTCCACAGGACGAAAAGGCTCAGTACATGGAGTCTGCCCAAGTGGCAGTGTTTTACAGCCTCCAGGGAACTTTCAGGGTTTACACTCTCTTGACAAACAGAGCGACAGGGCTCACAGTCGGAGAACAATGAGATGAATGGTCATTTTGTTCTCAAACACAGTGAGGTCCAAGTGGACTTCCTGCTGATCCCAGATCACAGAAACCGCAGCTGAATCAATAGGGAAGCATTTAAAGTAGTGCTATTGGGAACTAAATGCTGGCTTTGTGTGTTTTTATTTATCACTGTAATCAACCTTATACAAAAAAAAAAAAAAAAATGTTTCCAACGTGTGGAAAAAAGAACTGCTTTTGTGTTGTGGTAACAGGTATGATTAATGACATTAAACATTTCCACACATAAAAACTGTTCATCCATTAACACACACATGCTCAGTACTAAACGTTTGGAGATGTGCTGTTATAGGAAAAAAATCAACAAAGCAGTTACTATTGTAACCTCCAAAGTTTTTTTTTTTTAATTATTATTTTTCATATTATGTTCCAATAACAGCATATCCTGAAGTGTTCTATTGCTCTTATACCACAGCAAATCGTCAATGATTAAGTTTTTTTTTTTTAAATAAATTAAAATCGTGTATTTTTTTTAAAATCCAATTTTAGTAACATATAATGGTGTGGTATTTCCACACACACACAAAAAAGTTTCTTCCTGTTGTTATAGAAAGTGTTATTTATTACGTTATAGCAGCAATAAAGTCGTTCCCTCATCAGACCCTCTTTTTATTTTTTCCTCTCTTGAAGTTAATAAGACGAAAAAAGAACGCAGCATGTCATGTTACCAAGAAACGACTTTCCCATGTCGGAAAACTTAAAGCTACAGCTTTACCTCTGACTATTTCAAAGCACTGACACTGGAGACTCCTTCTTAAAAAAAGCTAAACACACGTCTCCTTATAGAAAACACACATTTTTTTATCTGTTTATATGGACTGTCCTTGTGTAGGTTGTTACTACAGACATGGTAGAATATTAGATCAAGCACATTAATAGCCGCATTATTGTTGGAGCTGCTATTATAGAAAATTAATCAACACCGTCTGACCAATCAGAATCTAGCATTCAGCAGCGCTGTGGTATAAAGGAGAATGAAACTCTTGAGCTGGCTTTGTGTCTTTGTGACTATGCAGCATCCTGATCATGGGAAAATCAAACGTCTCTCTCTCTCTCTCTCTCTCTCTCTGTCCTTCAATCAGTTTCAGTATCTTTCCTCACTAGGGCCCCTGGCCTGGCACCTCCCTTTAACACCTCATGCGAGACGCTGCTTTAACAGGCGTCTTTGTAAAGGTGGTGCATTCGCCGACCCCCCTCAGCTGACAGCTGCTGCTTCCCCTCCTTCTTACCTGTTTGCATAAAGAGTGAAGACTGAGCTTTCACACTTTAAAGCACATTCTCTGACAAGCAGCACTCTTACCTGCATACCAGCCTGGCCCCATCTGTCTCTCTCTCTCTCTCTCTCTCTCACTCACACACACACATACACACACACATACATACAAACATCCTATATCTTCAACACTTCAGAAAAAGAACGATACAAATCAAAACCATGTGGAAATAATAACTCTTGTTCCATTCATTCACTCACTATCTCTTTCCTCCCTCGCTCTCATGGTGTGAAAGACAGTCAGACTCACTGGTGCAGAGAAAGGACACGGTCTTGGGCACGAGCACAATGAAGCGTGCTCAGACAGGGCCGGGGTCGGGGCCGGCTTGGGTGGGGGACAGGCTGGAGTAAACAAACGGACCCTAAAGGTGTGCGTAGATAACAGAAGCCCGGGAAAGTGGAGCTCGAATACGACAAAACCCGATTCTCTTCTACAAGCGAGCTACAAATCTGATGGTTGTTTTGTTACTCTTTGGCTGTTTGCGCCTGAATACGTTGAATAAGGATGTCACAATACATTCAAAGCCTAGAGATGAGTGCAAAAGTCTGTGCCCCCCATGATGTTAGAATGGGAAAAACATAAACGTTTCAAAATGTATCTACAAGAAAATTATAATAAAAGAAATGTGAGTGTGTCACACTTTTCAATTTGAATACACTGAATAAGGACGTCAGACTACATTCAAAGCTTAGAGTCGAGTGCGAAAGTTTGTGCCCCCCCCATAGTGTTTAAATGGGAAAACTGAAAAAGTATCTCGATTTTAAAATTTATGTACACGAATGCTTTAAAAAAGGAAATGTCAGTGTATTCCACATGTGTCTGAATATGGTGAATATGGATGTCGCAATACTTCAAAGAATAAGAGTTGAGTGCAAAAGTTTTTCCCCCCCATGGTGTTTGAATGGGAAACGTGGAAATGTATCTCAATTTTAAAGTTTATCCACAAGAAAGTGCTTCAAAAAAGAATGTGAGCAAATCTTGCAACAAGACAAAAATTCAAAATGTAAGGAAAAATGTTTTGGCAGAGATACCAGTTGTAAAAGCAAGTTGTTAGAGGATATGCACAATCATGTTCAAAAGAAAGATGCAATCTTTTGACCTGATATTATTTTTCGCTACAGTATTAATAATAGTTTAAGATAAACTATTTTCCTGTTATACTTCCTTCTGATAAACCTGACACTATAAATTGCTATAAAATCAATATACGTCTTATCTTTGGGTACACAAACTTTCGCACTTGACTAAGAAGCTAATTTCTGAGAAACTGTCCACAAATTCCATTCTGACCTTCTTAACAATACGTACATCGATTCGAGGAGTAAAATTAGATAAATCAGTAATCCAACATGGTTTGTGTTACACGGTATAACCTCACAGGTCACGTCTCTTCATTCTCCTTGTGGTGAAGATTACAGCAACGTGGTTCATTCAAGGTATAAAAGTAAGGATGTTTGCTCAGACTGTGTGTGTGTGTGTTTTGGTGTCAGTGTCAGACAGCTCTGCTTCAGTTACTTTGTGTGGCAATGGCAAACGCCTTTGCAAAGCACTGAGCCTTTTGTGACCCACAGAGCCATGACCGCACACCATCCACACACGCTATCCTTCACCGAAACCAAACCCACGCACCCCTCCTCCCCTGGGGCCGTGAGCTGGAAGGCATCGGGGAAGCTCGATCAATCCCAGTACTAGGCTTCTGTCACCTGCACAAAAGCCTCAGAGTGCTGAGCCTCTCCACGCAAGATAAATCTCAGGCAAACAAGCTGAGCTGCTTGCAAAAGATCCGAGGGGTCACACAGCGCGACGGTGGCCCTCGCCATAGTGCTAATTAACAAAGAAAAACATGTATATATTCATATGGTGAAGTTTTATTTATTTTGAGGAGACGTTTCATTTAACATTTATGGAAGGAGTCTCCAGTTTCAGCGCTTTGTAATAGTACGTTTTCTGATGTGGGAAATTCTTCAAGACAAAGGATTTTCTCAGAAACATGACAAGCTGCGGTTTTTGTCTTATTGAGAGAGACAGAGAGAGAGAGAGAGAGAGAGAGAGA